>PVJL010011745.1:0-40433 GCA_004026885.1 Lyroderma lyra
CTCCCGTGTGCCCACTGCGCGCACCTCACCCCTCGGTACCCACTGCGCGCACCTCTCCCGTGTGCCCACTGCGCGCACCTCACCCCTCGGTACCCACTGCGCGCACCTCTCCCGTGTGCCCACTGCGCGCACCTCACCCCTCGGTACCCACTGCGCGCACCTCTCCCGTGTGCCCACTGCGCGCACCTCACCCCTCGGTACCCACTGCGCGCACCTCTCCCGTGTGCCCACTGCACACACCTCACACCTCTCCCATGTGCTCACTGCGTGCACCTCGTCCCTCGGTGCCCACTGCACGTACCTCACCCCTCGGTACCCACTGTGCGCACCTCACCCGAGTGCCCACTGTGTGCACCTTTCCCGTGTGCCCACTGTGTGCCCCTCGCCCCTCGGTGCCCACTGTGCGCACCTCACACCTCATCCGAGCACTCACTTTGTATGTCCCCCAACCTGAGCATACTGTACCGCTGTGAAGAGGGCGAGATCATCGTCCTGAAGTTGAAGAGGGGCTTGGGCAGGTCCAGCCCCTGCCGCATGGTCAAGATGGCCAGTCAGAGGTGCAGCGGGTTCCGGGTGGCAGACGCCAGGTGCCACCAGCCCCCACCCACCTCTGGCCCCGCTCCGGGTCTCAGGTATTGACCCAAAAGGAACAACGCACTTGGGAGACGGTGACACGTGCTGGCTGGTACTTGCTGCAGTGAGGGAGCAACCCCCAGAGCGGCGGGGTCCAGTGTTCTGCAGGTGAGAAAGCAGGACGCTAAGTAGCCCAGGGGCTTCCTAAGGGGACGAAAGGACACAGGAACAGCACCACAGGGGCTGACGTGGGGCCCTGACGTGGAGAGTCCGCTCCCAACTGCGGTACGGCGAACGGCAGACGCCAAGGGCGCCTGGACGGGCCTCCTGAGACACGGGGAGCCGCACCCCGGACGTCCTTCCCGAGCACCCGCCCCGTCAGCCCGCACTGCCTCGTCACCGTGGCCCTGACGACGAGAGCTCTCCCAGATCACCCGCGGAGATGTAAGACAGCACTGGCGTGGGACACTTCTCGACGACGTGGGGACACGCTGCGTGCCCCACAGAATCAGAGCAGATGAGCCCCATCAGGCCACACGGGGGCTGCAATCCTCCAGCCCAGTGCCTGGCCTTGACCGAGGGAGGCATGGGCCCACCTCTGGGGACAGCAAACACACACGGGCCACTGGGGAGGTCACATGACACGTCAAGGGCATACAGTGTGAGAGCAGGCAGTGCCTGGGCGGGGAGAGCCCATCAGAGGCAGGAGGCGGGGCCTCAGGGAGGGTCCCCTCCACCTGGAGACAGAGGGGGTGACCCCAGCCCTGGTCCTGGCCCTGCCACCTGCTGCTTCACCCAAACGTCCCTGCGTTCGTCCACGGTATGGCGAGAAACACGGGAGCCACACGAGAGCTTGAAAGAACACGACAGGACACAGCCCCAGACACGCACCGCCAGACGCCCTGGCCGCACGGCCCCGACCTGGACCAATGGCCTCTCCTGGCCGCAGCCTCCATTCGGGTGAGCGGCAGGGAGAGGGAGGGGAACGCGTGGGTGGGTTCCCCTGGAGCTGAACGCTGGGGGTGAGCACGGCTCAAGCCTGACTCGTCCCTGCTTCCGGAACGCCCCAACCCCCGACACAGAGCAGGCGTCGGACGAGCGACCGACAAGGAGCGTCCGTCCCAAGGAGTGGCCACAGCGGGCACAGGCGAGCACCCGGGACAAGGTCCCCCCGCTGAGCGGCCAGGAGGGGCCCGGGCCAGGCGTGGCTCCGTGCGTGCAGGCGGGTGCGGGGAGGCAGAGCTCAGTGAGAAGCAGGACCGGGCCGTGAGCCACACAGGTGTGGGGTGACTGCGGTCAGGGGTGCAGCAGACATCAGAGGAGACCGGAGCAGCAAGCAGGACGGACCAGCCGAGTCCAAGGGAGGAAGACGGCCCAGAGCCGGTCAGAGGCCTTGAGGGGGGTGGCAGGCACAGGCCCAGCCCCAGGGTGCGCACAGCTCCCGGCCAGCCCCGCCCGGGGCCTAGGACCCGGCTGCACAAGGGGCCTCTGGAAGACAGGGCTGCCGCGGGCCACCAGGAAGCGACGTGATTAGAGGTTTCTGCCGGGAAGGACAGAAGCAGGCGGTCACCGCCTGAGCAGGAAGCCTCCCAGGCCAGCAGGGGACGGCACGTGGGCTCCGCTCCTGGCCACGCAGCCTCTCCAGCCGGCCTGCAGCACGGGCTTTCCCCATCCGCCGCCAGGGCTGGGCCTCGCCTTCCTCCCTGGGGGCCCCCCCACCCCCACCCCATGCCTTCCCGCCCCAGGTGCGGCCTGTCCACGCCAACAGGCAGCTGAGCCGGTGCAGCACAGAGGGGAGCAGAACAGGTGTGGCCCCGCTCGCCAGGGGACGGGACCCCAACCGCCAGGCAGGGGAAGGAGGAGGCCTGGCCGCGGGGAGGGGGGCGTGCAGAGGCCCTGAGCGGGACGCGTCTCACCTACGGGGCGCCACTGGCCTCGGGGAAGAAACACGTTTATGCACGAGCACCCCGTCAACGGCAGGACCGTCCACAGCCCCAGCCCGTGCTGAGACAGACAGCCCGTCCCCTGCCACTACAGCTCGCAACGCCTACAGCTGGCTCCCTTCTCTTGTAACAGGACGGGCACCTGACCCAGCCGGGGTCCTGCAGGTTTTCTGGGCCCCGGACGCGGCTGGGCCAGCAGGAGCCCGGCTCCTTCGAGGACACGCACGGGGAGAGGCCTGAGCCGAGTGACCCCGGCAGCCAACGCTTGGCTCCAGGACGCCGGTCTCGTGGCAATGAAGCCGATTTCAGAGCGGGTCTGCAGGGCTGCGGCATCGACCCTCCCCCGCAGCCGCGCCCCCCGCAGCCGCGCCCCCGCAGGGAAGGAATCAATCGGGCAGACGCTCCCAACCGGCTCCCGCTGGGCCGGGAGGCAAAGCTGTTTACCATTCGAGCCCAGAAATAAATAAATGAAGCCACCAATTAGTCAGTGCCCTTTCCCTCTCTGGCCGAAGCTTTTTAGCTGCTTCGAGACAGCCAGCGCCCCGCGTGGCCCTGCATTAAGGCGCAGCGGGGGCAGAGAGGCTGAGAGCCACCTCACGAGGGGGCGGGGGCAGCCGGGCCCGGAGACACTCCGCAGCCACCCCCGCGGCCCAGGTGAAGGCTCCAGGGTCCCAGGGCAGCGCCCCTGGCTCTCCACGGCACCCTGGGCCCTAGGGGGACCGGTGCTGGGACCAGCTGCCACCTGTAGGCTGAGTGCACGCCGGGCCACCCTCTCCTGCAGCCTACCCAGCAGCCCGTCGTCGGTGCGGAGCCTGCTCCCAGGTGACAGCACCGTGCAGCTACCAGCCACCCACACGCCGTCCCCACCAGGGCGGTCACCCAGAGGGGCCGCTGCCAACCCAGCTCACCCAGAAAGCCGTCAGAGAGCAGACAAAAGCCCTCCTCCAGGGCCAACGCGGACGACGGTGCCAGCGCGAGGACGGGCAGGTGCGGCCATTCCCACGCAGGCTGCTGGTGACGTCCCGCTGTGAAGCAGCCACCAAGGCCGGCCCACAGCCCCAGCCCACAGCCCCACCCAGCAGCAACGTGGTGGGGGACAGCTCCAGGCCGACGGGGGCCTCGGACCCATGGACAGCGCAGGCCACACAGGCCGCTGGGTGGAGCGCCAGGACACCCTCCGGGAAGCACAGCTACAGGGGACACGGAGCAGGGTCAGGCCCAACCACACAGGCCTTCCTCCCGTCTGCGCTGCTACCGGGGACGAGCACCCTGAGCACCGCGGAGGCGACTGCTCCACCCTGCCCTCTGCACCCCAGCCGCGGGCTGGGCAGCGGAAACGCACTGGGGGAGCGAGGGGGGGAGCCCGCGGGTGCCAGCAGGAGTGGGGCGCCAGCCTCGCTGCCAGCCGCAAAGGTGTCAGGACCACACGGAGAGAGAGGAGCCTGCCCCGCGCCGGCGACAGGGCGACCCCGCCCCTGCCAGCTTTCCAGGGCGACCCCACAGGGGGCGGAAGTGGACCCGGGGGCGGGGACAGGCAGCGGGACCCCCTTCTGGGCTCAGAGGCGGTGGGACCTCCGCCGGACAGCTGTCAGAGCAGGGCTGAGCGGCGGCTCCACGACGGCCCGCTGGGCCCGCACACAGGTCACAGGACTGGCGGAGACTCGCCACACGTCCAGGGCAGGGGGAGGCGGGGCGGCACGGGGGCACAGGAGAAAGGCCAGAGCTGACCGCAACGCTGGGCGTGTTCAACAGGGAGGGAAGAGCGGAAGGCCCCCCTGCAGGACGGCGGGGGCTGGCTGCCAGGGCTCCGTGAGGCTCGCGGACACCCACTCGCTACCTGTCGCTGACGCGGATGCCAAGGAAACTTCTGCTTCTCAAGGTCAAGTGGTAAACAAGAGTCTGGAACACAGAAGCCGCCGCGCTTCCGCTCACGCAGGGAGGACAGACACGGCGATCCCACGCCTCCTGGGCCGGGCAGACGGCGGGCGGGCAGAGGGGTCTCCCTGACAAGAGGAAGCAGACTCCCAGCAGGAGCCACCGCCCGCCCTGCCCGCGGTCAGAAAGCAGACAGCTCCCTCCCGCTGCACGCACGCACGACGCGGTCCACAGCCCGGCTGACGGCCTCCTCCGGGGGCCTGTCTGCAGCCACCACCATCAGCGGGGCAGACAGGCGGGCACAGGGGCTCCCAGCGCTCCCGCCCGTCTCCTCACACGACCAGGAACCACGGAGGAGGGAAGACGCCTCTTCCCCCAGGAGGACGACCCCGGGCGTCTGACACGAGCAGGCGGGGGCCGTCAGGGCAGAGGACGCGGCCACCTCCCAGGGAGCCCCCTCGTCAGTACACCCTCCACGGGGTGCACAGGCCCACGGCCCGGGGGTGGCATGCTGGCCCTGCCGAGCTCCCTCCCTGCAGGCTCCGTGGTCCAGGCCCAGCCCCAGCAGTGAGACCCCGACCACGGCCCCGGCCCCCTGACCGGACACACTGCCCTCTCCTGACCCCCACTGGTGCCAGGGGCCGTGGCCCTCTACCCATAGCAGTACCGCAAGCCCTGCTGGGCTGACCACGTCGAGGCCAGCCGGTGTCCACACTGCCAGCAGAGGCCGGCCCACGAGGGCGTGCGACGAGCGTGCGGGACCAGCACGTGGACTCCCGCTCCTGCCCGCAACGCCCAGGCCCTGGAGAGAGGGCGCGGGCACGGCCAGGGCGCGGGGTTGCCAGCACGAGGAGAAAACCGCCCGGCGGCCGCACCTGCCCGCCGTACACCGACTCCGAGGGTCTTCTGTGACCGACGCTGAGACAGACGACGCGGGAAGTGACGAAGCACAGACGGTGCGAACCCCGTGACGCGGCCACAGACGTCCCTGCGGGGCAGCTCTCCCGCACGGCGTGCCCCGGCGGGCGGCTGCTGGTGCCGCCGTGGGCACCGACGCGGGAAGGAGCCCGCGAAGCCGTCAGCTGCGCTGCGCAGGCGGCACCGGGTGCTCCCCGCACGGGAGCCACCACCCTCGGGGGCCGGAGAGGCGCGAGGCCTGCCGGGAGCCACGGCGCATGGAGACCCTGAGCGCCTTCCCCGCCCCCGGACCCCGTCCCTCCACGAGCGACTGAGAGAGCAGAGGTGGGGGCGCTTGAGCCTAAGCAGGGGCACCCGGGGCGAAGAAGTGACACTGGGCAGGTGACGGGACGCTCTGGAAAGGAGCCTGGAGCCCCGCGGCCTCGGGCCACAAGGCCTGACCACCTGCAGGACTCCGCGCTCTGCGGACACGAACTCGTCCAGGTGCCTCGGCGCCCGCGGCACCGAGAGCTTCGGAGCAGGGAAGCAGGTGACCGGCTCGGGCTGGGTCCCCACGGCCGGCCAGGTCACACAGCCCCTCTGGGGCCAGCGAGGGCGGTTTCAGGAAGGCCCCACGGCAGCCCCGGCCCAAGTGCCTGGCCGGGAGGGACACGCTTCTCGGGCTTTTAGGAGAGGACGTTTCCACACAACCGACTCCGTTACACTCGCGGCAGGAAGACGCGGGAAAGTCAGGAAAACCCTCAGAGCGCAGACGGCGACGACGAGCGTCCTGGCCCTCCAACCGGAGCCGGCGAGACGGTTAGACTGAAGGGAATTTAAGCCCATTTAAAATTCAAAGTTCCATCCCCTTCCCCGCCGAGCCCTGTCCCCGGGGACACGGCGCCGCAGGCAGGAGAGCAGGGCTGCTCCCAGCCCCCCCACAGGAAGGCGGGCCTAGAACGTTCCGCGGCAGCTCGGCAGCCCAGCGCGCCCCCTCCGGAGCCCTCCCTCCTCTGCACGAGTCGGCACCGGCCTCCGGAACCGGTCCTGGGCAGGCACAGAGGGGCCGGAGGGGACGCCCGGGCGGTCAGGCGTCCTGACGGGGCGGAGGGCGTGAGGGCTGTGGGAAACCAGCCGGCCACAAACGCCACTGAGGGGACCTGGAGAGAGCCCGCAGGGACAGCCCCTCCTGCAGCCGAAGGCCTTCCGGAGGCCCCGTTCTCAGACGCGCTGACCTGAGCTAAGTGCCCTCAGCAGACGCAGGCCCCCGGCCGTGTCCGCGGGGACGAGGCGCTGCCATGTCGTCGCTGTCCCCGGTCCTCTGGGCTGGGTTACCGAGCGGGCTGAGGCCACCGAGCGAGGGCGGCCCAGGCCACGAGCCTGCTGTGACGACAAGGCGGGAGCGTGCCCGGGGCTGACAACATCAGACAGCGGCCACCCGCACGCCCCATCGAGAATCAATGTGTGTGTTTTCCCGGCTCGTTCGACCCAATGAGCCCGCAGCGCCGGCCTCGCGGCTGAGGAGGCGGCTCTCAGGCTCGGGGCCCCCGACGTTCGCCCGGAGCCGTCAGGGAGCCCGAGGGACCGTCCAGAAGAGGCCTGAGAGGCCCCCGCGCACCCCTCCCACACGGACACACGCGGACGGGCCAGGGCTCCAGAAGCTTCCGAGCCCCTCCAGGGTTCTCGCAGGACGCCCCTCGTTCCACAGTGACCGTCCGAGGCTGTTCACTTCCACGTCTGGTGCAGCGTTGAGGAGCTCCCGGGCCGCCGGAGGAGATTCTGTGTCTCCCAGGGGGTGGAGGTGACAGGGGCCCCTTCAGCCCCGTGGCTCCCGACGGCATTTTCTTACCTGGGCGCTGGGACCGGGCGTCCTCTGCTGCCTGAAGGGGACACCGGCATCACCCGACGGGCCTCCCTCTCCTCCCTCCCCACAGCCGCACGGCGACAGCCTGTCCCCCGGGCACAGAGGGCACGTGACAGGGCAGCATCTACGAACCTCAGCCAGGGAGGAGGCTTCTCCACAGGCCGGTCACCCCGACAGGCCACAACGCTCCCACACACAGAGCCACCTGTGGCCCCTGCAATCCAAAAGAGGGACCTCCTCTGGGACCGTCCCCTTGCGCCAGCGCCTCCTTGACGGCGTCCCACTGGCCCTTGTGGCTTCACAGAGGGAACCCGAAGCAGGCGGCACGCTGGGGACAGTGTCATCTCAGCGTAGTGACAGGCACGACAGCAGCCACTGTTACTGAGACTCCCACGCGCACGGTGTCTCGACCACATGCAGGTCAGGGCCGTGCACTGAGGTGCCAATGTCACACAGCATCTGAGCGGGGAGCCAGGAACGTGCACCCCGCCGCGCTGTCACCGCCACACGCACCCGCTCCGGACGCGGGGTGACAGAGTGGGGACAGGTCCCCAGGTCCTGGGAGGAAGGGGAGAGGACCGTACGCCCCACCCGCCACCGGGGGACACTCTCCCCTTCACACATGCACCCCTGAAATCCGCCCTGCTCACCCCCCTGCTGCCTCCATCCCGGCCGTCGCCCAAGTCCCCGGGGCCGCGTCAGGGCTGAGATGACAATGTGCGGCCACTTACTGGGGACCTGCTACACGTGGGGCTGCGCTTGGCCATCAAAGACGCGCCCGGGGAGCCGGCATGAAAGCTGTGCTACAGGCGAGGACACGAGGACACGAGCACACGGCTGCGGGGCCGGCGTGGGGCAGAGCCCGCTGCTCCGACACCCCCTTCGACGCCCCAGCGGCCGTGCGGAGTGCGGGCATCGGCCTGATTGTCCAAGAACCCGAGGCGACAGAGCTGCCCGTGATCTTGGCTTCAACCTTCAGGGAGGCCCCAGAGCCGCCCCCCAGCACGGGGCGGAGGGCGAGCGCCGACCCCCAGATCCCGCCTCTCACCCGCACCTGCACGGGCCGAGCCCCACGGACAGGGCGAGGGCTGGGGGTGAGGGTCGGGCATGCCTGGGAAGCACCCCACATGGCCACGACCTGAGCTCGGCTCGTGGGGAGTGCGACCCCGGGAGCTGCTGGGACTCCCTGGCCTGGCTCAGGGCGGTCTCCTCCCCCCGCTGCACTCACAGCACCCAGTTCCTCATCCTGGTGCACTCGTCACCGGCCAGCCCACCGCACAGTCCCTCCCCGTCTAACGTCACGGGGCTTCGGTCCCAGGCTTGCTAAGGAAGGTGTGCCCAGGTGTCTCCTCTGCGCCCGGCCCTGGGAGTCCAGCTCGGCCCCATCTCTGAGCCCTGAGTGTGGGGGAAACAACCGAAGTGCTGCCAGAGGTTAGGCTGAGACGCTGCACAGCCACAGCAAGAAACTGGACGAGACCCCGACTCAAGGTGTCCCGGTGTGGGCCGGTGTGAGGTCTCCGTGCAGAAACCAAACACGAGCAGCCAGGCAGCCACACTCCTGACACCTGTGTCCCCAACATCCCGGTTCCCGGAGGAGGCCCGCCTCCACGTGGCCACCCTGACTACGCTGGGGGAACTTTCCACCTCCTAGCAACACAGGCCAGTGGCTCACTCCTGGGACAGTGTCAGGGCCACCGCACCCGGCATCCAGGCCACCGCCAAGACGCAAAGCAGTGCGGGCCAGATGGAAGGTGGCCTTGTGTGCCTGGACCTCAGGGGCCAAGCTCCCAGTCAGAAATATTAAGACTACTTAAAAAACAAACAGTCCACGCCATCTGACTTTTGAGTTTGTTGGCCGTGTTTTCTGCCATGTAGTCACATCTACCCTTTTGTCACCCACGGCTTTAAGTTTCCGTGTGAGATCAGACAGAAATTGTGTTAAAGATAAACCGCCTGGAGGGCAGAGAGCTGCAGGGCTGGGCCCAGCTGCAGCCCAGGGCGGGTCCTGAGCAGCCTCCTCCCTCTGGACTGGCTCCCGGGGTGCTCCAAGGACCTCCACTCTGCAACCCACCAAACCACCAACGCTGCGCCCACCCCTCCGCGGCCTCTTCAGCCCCCGCGTGCCCCCAATCCCCTGGTCAGGCGCACTACACCGCGCGGCGCCTGCAGGAGGTCACCCGACCCGTCTCGCTGGGTGGGGCTCTCCCCTTGTACCACCTGCCCACCCGCAGGGCTGAGGAGGGGAGGGGTGACAGTGCCAGGCACTTCCCAGGCAGTCAGTGGGGGCGTGGGGGGCGGCGACGAGAGTCCAGCCCATGGAGGCCGCCTGGCAGACCCAGGGAAAGCCCAGGCCCCTCCAAACCAGAGTCCTGTCCACCTCAGAGCTGCCTGCAAGAGGCGAGTGGGAACGTGCTCTGGGCACAGGGCGCAGCCAGGGGACACCCAGAAGAGTGACAGGCGTCCAGGTGGCTGCAGACCGGGCCTCGCAGCCCAGGCCACGCACTCCAGGGGACGGCTGCGTGAACCCCGGGACACGCTGGCTTCCGGAGCAATTTGCCTCCAGCAACTGCTACCGAACTAACCACTCAGATTGGTTTCACTTTGGGGACGAATTTTTTTCCAGTGCTTGAATAAAAGGAGGAGTTTCACATTTTATCCCCTTCCACATCCCTTAACAATAAAAACTTATTTAAAAGCCCATGAATATGTAAATGCCATTTTAAATATGGAAATGCAAAACATGCAAGAAAACAGTCTGGGTGTGAAATATTAATGCATCTCATCTTGCTGAGAAGAGAGACCGAGCGAGCGAGCGAGCGAGCGAGCGAGCGAGCCGGCTGCAGGGCAGGCGGAGTCGGGGGGAGGACGGCAGGGCCCCCCCGGCGCACGCGGGGCCCCCCGCCCACGTCCTGCCCTTGCCCTCTGGAGGCTGGCCCCTCTGCCCGCCACGACCTCTTGGCCACCTCGGCTCCATCCCTACCCCTCTAGAGCCACAGGGACCAAATCTCATGTCCTTGTCAGTGCCACCTCGGACACCGGGCCAGCTGCCCACCCCTGGGCAGAGCGCAGGCAAGGGGCACCAGAGTGAGAGCTCAGTCCTCTGCACCCACGCCAGGACCAGGAGAGCCCAGCGAGGGGACAGAGCGGCAAGCCCCACAGACGCTGGAGCACGGAGCACAGCGACACCTCCTGGGTCGGAGGCCGAGCTGGGCAGGAGCTCACTCAGGCTGTGGTCCCCCCGGAGGCTCGGAGCCTCCTGCCTGGCCTGCATAGAGAGACAAGTGCCCAGGGGTCACCCAAAGACCTCGGCTGGCAGGGCACCCCAAATGTGTCCACCAGAAGTGAGGGCCCCAAAAGCATAAGCCTGCTGACCCCCAGTCTTCTGACAGACTTCTGCCACCGCCCTCCCGGGAGCTCAAGGACTTCAGGAACCTTCTTGCAAGGTCCTGATGGGAAAGGGAGTGGCCAGGCTTGTCCCCACCTGACACGACGAGACCTCGGGGCACCCGGTGGGGTTACGCTCTTGCTTCTCACACCGCGGCCCCTGCACCGGCAGCGTCACCTGGGAGCTTGCTGCAAACACAGAACCCCAGTCACTCTCCAGACCTGCAGACCCAGGGCCCACCTCGAAAGGCCAGCAGGTGCTTCTCCACGCGCCCTGAGGGGACGGGTCCTGGGTAAGTGACCATTCGGAGGGTATCCCGTAGAATCACAGCGCAGGGAGGCGCCCACACAGCCCCACTCCACGGTGACAGGCGGAAATTAAACACGCCCAGGCCGCCGGTGGCAGCCCGTGTCCACACGCACCGCCCGGCCTCTCACAGGGGCCTGAGGGCAGTGCGCGCTCCCCCACGGGGTGCAGGCCAGCTGCCCGGCCTTCTGAAGCCCGGTCCCCTCCCGAGGGCACAGTCTGCGACCCAGGTCTGGGCTCTCCCCACCCAGGAACTGCGAGGGGCTGAACGTGAGCCCAGGCTTCCTGCTGGGTCCCAGGATGGACGGCGTTCTCCCTCAGGGGTGCCGGGGACAGCATCTGGAACAGGGAGCCACTCACTGGGCTCCTTCAGCCCCCACCCCCACGCTGGCCTCCTCCCCCGGCCCTCCAATCGGCCTGCAGTTTCAGGCCTGGTGACGGCTCCCAGGGGAGCCCCCGGGCAGGTTCTGAGGAGCCAGGCAATGGCTTCAAGTGCTGCCAGCACCACCTCACGTCCACTGCCAGCAGTGCAGGCGGGGCCAGCGCCCCTCAGGCACCGACAGCGAGAGGCGGCCCAGGTCCCTCCATGCAGCCACGACTGTCACCAGGGTTCTTTTTCTGCCTAAAGTCCCAAGCAAGAGGAAGGAGGCTCTAGACCTGGGTAGGGGCAGACTTGAGCAGATGGCCAGCAGTGCCCGGCGACCCCAGGCGCTGTGCCCGCACTGCAGCGCGTCTGACGGCCGCACGGACCGGACACCCCAGGCGTGCCTGCTCAGTCCCGCCTCAAGTAGACCACACACAGAAAGGCTGCTTCCCGGTGTCACCCCAATGACACAGCTTTAGGGCGTCAGCCACAGGTCCTCCCATGTCACCAGTGAGGGAGACAACCCTGACTTCCTCAGAGGCCCTTGTCAGGGCCCTGGACACGGGCAGCAAGCCCACGGGGCCTTCAGCAGCCTCCCGGGAGTTCCAGAGGACAGGACACCCACCCGCTCGCCAGGAAAGCTGCCGGCGGGGCTGTCGGCCGAGCTTGGGCTGCCGGGCCGGGCGCTGTGCTCTGAGCCGGCGTGATCGCCGCCAGCCCGGAGGGTCAGGAGGAACGCCGGCGCCTGCTCTCCCAGCCCCTGCGCCCGAGTCTGCAGACACGTGGTCCAGGCACACCCTCGCCCACCTCCGAGGAGCCGTCTTCCCCCGGGACACCTCGCCTGACTGCAGCCTCATGGCCAGTGACCCCCAAGTGTACCTGGTTGTGTAACGGGCTCCACAGCGTCAAGTCCACACCAAGTCCCTGCCTGCCCCTGCCCCTGCCCCTGCCCCTGCCCGCTCTCGGCCACGGAGGAGGCAGCCCCAGCACTCCGTGCGCTCCCGCCGAAACCGCACCGTCTGCTCCCCACACCCGCCACGTGTGACCCACAGCCAAGCCCGCCATGTCTACCTCTCCTGTGTGCCCCCCAGTCCAAGCCCTTCTGGGCTTCTCGGACCACCACCAAGACACACCTTCTGCCCTTAGTGCGCCCATATAACTCGCCACGGCCGTGCCCTCAACCACCCGAGGACTTGTCCTTCCCAGTGACCTGGGAAAACACAGACAGTGACAGCTACGACGAGGACAGCTACTGACAAAGGCACCAGCAGTACAGCTTCACGGAACTGCCCCCCTTAACTCTCACGGCAGCCCTGCGAGAGTCAGCACCGCGGTCGCCCCGTGACAGGTGAGGCAGGGAGAGGCTGCTTAAGTGACGTGGGCAGGGGCACAAGCTAGGTAGCCGTGGGGCCAGGACAGAACAGGGGCACCGTGCTGGCACCTGCGAGGGCTTCCGAACCCTCAGCCACCCGTGTCAGGCACAGCGTGACACCCACCCGGCCCACAGAGAGCAAGAAGCCCATCGTCGTGAAGCTTCGGTGCCCAGCGCCGGCCTCCCGACAGCTTGAGAGCACTGTAACTCACACAGACACAGGGTGACAGAGGTGACAAGGCCTAATTACATTACCAGACGGTTTGACAGGACGGCCGAAACGCTTTGGGCCAACAGTGGGGAAGGACCACGTACGAGTTATGACTGCCGTGCTGACCTTCACCCGTCTCAGCCACGGGGCCGGGGGCACCTCTCACCCTGCAGCCCCAGCTCCCGCCGCTCAGGCCAAGGCCGACCGGACGGTGAAGCCCAGCAGCCCAGCGCCAAGCCGGGGTGCGCGCTCCCTGGGCCCAGCGCCCCAGCAGACACACCCCCGTGAACGTGCGCGCGCCGGGCCTACCTGCTGGTGATGGAGCTGTTCCTGTCCTTCAGGGCCAGTTCTCGCTGCTGCAGCTCAACAATGAACCTGGACAGGTCCTCCGGGGTACTGCAGGCCGAGAACACAAAGTCAGTACCTGTGCTTCCCAGAGGGGACCTGTGTACACTCGGTGGCCGCCAAAAGCCAGGCCAGCAGCTGACAAGTCACGGACCCGGGCAGGTGAGGTCCCGTGCGCCTGGGCCCAGGGCCCTGCACCACAGCACCGTGCGCTGCTGGCCACCCGGGTTTCCGCCCCAGCCCGCCGCTACGCACGTCACAGCCGGTGAATGGTTTCGGTAAGCCGGGGCACGTTCCAGCTACAGGGCTGGCGCCTAACAAGGGTCACCACGCAGAGGGGAGGAAACGGTGTCTCAAAAGCACCTACCAGGCACCGGCACAGGACACGTGCTCAGTGCGGTCCAGTTTCCTCTGCACGTTTCTCCTCCAAAGCCAGGAACAGCAGCGCCAATGACAGAAGTGACAACAACTGACGCCCACACACGTAACGCTTTGTCGTCTTTAAAACCATTTCAGGTGACCTCCGTTAATGCTCGGAGTAGCCTTGCTGACTACGGTTTCCAGGTTACGAAGGAGAAAACGGAGACTCAAGTGGCTGGTTCAAAGCCCACTCTGCTCTGAGCCGCACTGGACCTCCCCGTGCAGCCCACCTTCTAACTGCACACCGTGGCTCGGGAGCACACACGGAGAATGTCATCAAAGAGAGCACCCAGCAGAGTGTGGGCAACCCAGACACAGAGCATGGAGTGGCCAAGGGGTGGGCGAGTCCATGGCCTGAGGACCAGCCCCGAGGACCCGGCCCAGGGCCGGGCAGGGGCAGCTCCCGCTCCACTGCTCCACCCCCTGGACCAGAGATTCCTTCCTACCCAGACCGCTCTCTGAAAACAAGCCAGCTCTGCTGAGGGGAAAAGGGTTACACTTAAGAGATGTGACAGACCTTCTGAGGAACGCAAATGGGGCTGGGGGTTGAACCAGCCTTGAATGGCAGGCCCTACGCCTTTCGGAGCTTCCTCAGATTGTCCGACGCGCGGAGCTGAAAATGCTAGCAGCAGAATAAGCAGGAAAATAAGTAAACCCTTCCAAGCCAAGAGATACTTTTCTCTGAAACATTTAAAAAAAATACGTAAGTTGTTTTGTCTTTTTCTGTGTTGGTCAAAGGGATATACAAACTGTTACCACAACGAGGGAGAGAGTTCTTTTAAAACAAACAAACAAACAAACAAACCAGCTTGCACACCCCCAGCTCCGAGGGCCCAGTACCAGCCCCCCTGGTGTGGGAGAAGCCGACAGATGCTGCAGAGGGGAAGTGTGACCACGGCCGGGCCACATCCGCGCAGCCCTGACACAGCGGGAAGGAACCACGAGGCACCTGTCAGCCAGCCAGGCGGCTACAGGAACCTCTCAGGGGTCGTTACCCCTGCGATGGCGGCTTTCCCTCCACACAGGACCCTCCTGGGACCTGGAGAGCAGCCAGCAGAGCCAGGAGCAAGAGATGCCCTGAGGCACAAACCAGCCCTGCGAAGCTGGGGGCCAGAGTCAGAGCGGCGAGCTGACCACCGGAACCACAGCTCTCCAAGTTCCTCCGCAGGGAATTCCGGTCGTGTGCGACGCAAACGTTTAACAATGTGGGGAAATGGGGATCCGTGAGGACGAGGAGAACGAGGAATGCACCACACCCCTGAAACACTCTCCTCCTCGAGGCTCGGGGCTATTGCAGGTGACACGTGCCCAGACCTCTGTGCACAGGACGGCCAGGTCTCACACGCCCCTCACTTCCGGTCCTTCACCAGCTGGCACCTGAATACTTTGGGGCTCCCCCAAGGAGCCTGGCTGCACGCGGAGCAGAGCCAGCGGGGACTCCTCATCCACCACCCTCCCCCCACGCAGAGCAGAGCAGGGCAGGCGTGCAAACCCGGGGTTCCCCAGAGTGTGGCATCCTGAGAGCGTGGACTGGGGGAGTGCCTAACAGTGAGAGTGATTCGTGGGCCAGCTGCATTAGAATCATCTGGAACAACCCCAGCCACCACCCCACCTCTCCATCTGAGGGATCTAAGCCCCTGGGGGTGAGCTGAGGATCTGCAAACAACGTGCCCTGCTGATTCTGATGCACCCCTTAGAACCACTCGTCACCTGCAGAAAAGTGGGGGGATTCTAAGCAGTAAAATAACCCCACAACAGGGAAAGTTACCCCAAAACTCTCCATGCTATCAGGCAAACCGCCTGCTGCACACTGACAACAACACTCTCCGAAGGTCTGTCAATTTGACGGCCAAATACGAGCTTCCAGAATTTAGTCCAAACCTACAAGAACCCCAGAAATCGAGGCAGAGTGATGTGCCTACACGTGTCACATCACATCTGGGGACTAGCACTTTGACGGCCACGCAGGAACGACGACCAGAACCCGTTTTACCCAACGTTTTGCCGAGGTGGCGAGTGATCGCACATCTTCCAAGTGTGACCACGAACGGTGCTATGCAAAATGCAACAACAACAACAACACAAACAGTGGAAACCGCTCGGCAAGGCTGTGCTGTGTGACCCCAGGAGGCGTGACGCCACCGTTCACGAGGGATCATTCCTCAGAACTGGAACGACCGAGTGGCAGTCACCACACGCCGGGACACGGGCACGATTCCGGGCACTTTACGGGTGTCAACCGCCTGACAGCGGGGGGCCGAGGCCCAGACGGGTCACGCAGCGTGCCCAGGGCGCAGAGAGTGCTGGTCGGCCGGGCTCCGAGGCCACGCCGTCACGTCCACTGGGCCCAGACGAGCGTCCCCAACTGGGCCAGAAACGGTGCGTGACGTGCGAAATCCTTTTAAATACTAACGTGTCTGCTCCTCCTACAACAAACGTAAAGCAAACGAGGCTGATGATTAAAGCTGTAACTGCGCAGCAGTAAGACCCAGAGGAAACGTTTATTAACAGTCACGTGACACACTTTCTGCCGGTTTTTCATTTTTCAGAAAGTTTCTATAATTTAGTTGTGAGAACTGTTCTCAACACAAACTATTTCCTAGCTGTGGCAGCTGGGGCCACAGCGACCAGCTCTGACGGGTGACACCACACGCCGTGCCGCAGGGCTCCCAGAGTGGCTCCGTGGGCTGTTCCAAAGCGGAGCCCCACCCTGCAGCCACAGGGAGCCCCACACGAGGACACCCTGGCACCACGTCACTCGCTCTGGCCGCCTCCTACCCACGCAGCACAGCCTCCCGGGCTCGGTGTCGGAGACCAGCCAGCACCCTGGCCACTCCGGAGGCGCTGACCTCTGGCGGAGAACGAGGCAGACGCGTGCACGCGTGTGAAGGTGTTAGACGCCACACTGTGCACGCCGCACCCTCCAAGTGACACGGGGCCAAGGCCGAGCACGGGCAGGGACAGCATCCCCCCAAAGGCACAGCGAGGCGCCAGGCGTGCCTTCACGCTGCCACTCTTCTAGTAAAGGTCAGCGCGGGAGGCACTCAGCAGGGCGGGAAGAGGGGGACTGCAGGAGCCGACAGCCGGATGCCGATTCCCGGACCACAAGCAGGCGTCCACCACCCAGACCTTACGGGGCCCGGGGCCCGCACCCCGCGCCCAGACTGTTCCCCGGAAGCAGGCCTCCCACCACCCCACCCTGCCGCAGGGCGAGTGAGCCTGGCAGCCCCACGGGCACTCGGGGAGCGCCGAGTGCGACCCTCCACTTCCGCTTCCATCCCCGAAACTGCACCTACGCCTTCTTACGTCTAGGTGCAGCGAAGGCAAGCCAACGATGTGTAACCACAGTTAAAGAACAGTCTAGAAAGATTCACCCCAGATTGGTACTGACGCGCACCGCCAGGTCAGGACTGAGACGGGGGGGACAATCACAGGGATCTTTAATGTCGAGCACGTTACGGGGACCTCCTACGCTGAGAATTCGTGTTTACGCACGAACCCCCTCCCCACACGCACAGCCTGCTGGGAGGAGCCCGAGCCAGGGCGCTGGGGACACAGGCAGAGGGCACCGGGCACAGGAGCAGGGGCAGAGCAGGCGAAGACCGTTCCGACTCCGCCCGTCCCGCGGGGAAGCGCCCCAGCCAGGCCTCCGCCCACGTCCCGGGTCCCAGCGCCAACGCAGGGAGCCCCGGAGGCGCTGCCGGGTCACGAGGACGATTAAACAACCGCTCCCTTCACCACACATCACATCACGACGAGAGGCCAAAGTCCCTCAACCCGCACGAAGAGTGTTTATTTTGCAGAACCCTCTCGACCCGTTCTGCAGTTAGAGCTACTCAGCGCTGTTTACGAGGGCGCTCCGGGATGAGCTGAGTGCCTGCAGCCAGCAGGAGCCGGGCCAAGTGTCGCCACGGCCCCAAAATAGCTCCGCGGCTCCCGGACAGGAAGACCGAGCCATCTCCAAACTTCCGCTCCCAACAAGTGGAAGGCCTTCAGAGGGCCACAGAACCCTCTGACTCGGAGGTGACGGGAAAGTGACAGTTCCAACTGCAGCCCAAGCTGTGACATCTGCTGTTTAAAGGTGTGAAGCCTTTAACGCTCCCTGACGGCTGTAAAGCGGGGCAGCCTCTGTGTGCGACCTGCAGCTGAATGCTGACTCGTCTCCGCTCCTGCAGAACGGCGAGGGCCTGGGGGGTCGAGGACAGGCAGCCCCAGCCCGGCAGCAACAGCGACCCTGCGGCCCCTCCCCGGGTGCCAGGACCCCTGTGGTCCCTGCCGGAGTGCTGGGGTCCTGTGGCCCCTCCCCGGGTGCCAGGGCTCTTGCCGAAGCCCAAAGGGGCCGTTTCCGCAAGTCTGAAAGACCGGATGCAGAGGACCCACTTTCTTAGATGGCTGAAACAGCAGCAACCAGGAAATCCCAAGGTCTCCTTTGCGGGGCGACTCCCCAGGACAGAAGCCCACAGGGCTTAGGCCTCCGCCCCAAGGGTGGGCCCTGCAAGGAGGGGACACAACCCAAGCAAGGTGGGCTCCCTCGGAGGGCTCACTTCTGCAAAATGCATGCAAAGCCAGGAACAGGAAACATCAGACAGCAAACCTCAGCGCCAAACCCAAGAGCTCACAACCCATCACAGGGGCACCAGGCCTCCCTGGTCACGTGACACAGCTGTACGGGGAGGTGCCGCTGGGGTTGGACGGGACCCACGTCGCCAAGGACGGGCGTCTGGCAGAACGCGGCAGGGGTCCTAGCACAAGGAGAAGCAGTGACCGTTCACGCGGCCTAGACCTGCGCCAGGTTCTGACGGGGCTGCCTTCTGGGGGCTGCACCCAGCCCTGGGCCAGACTGAGCTGGGGGTCAGACACTGCAGAGGAAGGAAGGCTGGTGACCCCTGACCCCTTCTGAGGCCAGAGGCACCCAAGCTTCAGGGGCCTTAGGAAAGCCATCAGTCCCCCTGGCCCCCCGAGCCTGGGGCCACTCCATGACATGTGGCCTTAAGAGCGGACACCTGCTACAGCTGCCCGTTTCCCAGGTGCACGGAGAGCAGGCCGCTGGGCCCCCACCCTGAGGTGGCCGGTAACCGACGCCGTCGCGGGCACAGGCTGCCCTCCCGCACTTCTCTCCAGCCCACGGCTCAAGCCCAGCAGACGCTCCTCGCGGGCAACCGCCCTCCCAGTCAGTGACGGTTTCCCTTTGGACACAAAGGCCTACCGCCCACCGGCCACGCCGCCGGCCTGACCAGAAAAGAGGCACAAAAAAGCGTTATGGCCCTCCCCACTGGCCCGCGGACAACGGGGGGCACAGCCCTCGACACAGAGGCCTGCCGCACCCTCCTCCGCCCCAGACCCCGCCCCAGGGCCACTGCCTCCTCCTCCCAGGGACAGTCCCTGGGAGTGTCCCTCCCAGGCCTCTCCAGCCCTCCCCAGTCAGGAGGGGACTCGGAACCTCTTGGCCGAATGCCCTCGGGAAGGTCCGCTCTCTGGCCCTGCGGGGTGCAGCCCTGGGCCGCCGCCGCCCTCCGGCACACCATCCCGATCCCCAGGGCAGCCCTGTGCCTCTCCTCCTCCTCCTCCTCCTCCTCCTCCTCCTCGTCCTCCTCCTCCGTCCCCTTTCCCAGTCTCTTCACCCTGGAGTGCCTCCTGTCTCGGTCCCTTAACCACCGCCTCCCCCGGGCTGCACTGGACCACAAGGTTCCACGGCTTTAAGCACGAGCTAAAGGCCCAGGGGACGCCAGCCTGAGTCCCAGACTCCTCCATCTGCCCTCATCAGCGCTGCTCGGGGGACTCAGCACCCCCGAAGCTGCAGTCAGACCTCCCCCGACCCCAGCCCCGTTCATCCCGGTCGGTCTCTCCGTCTGGGGAAGTGGAGTCTCCACGCTGCCAGCTACCCGGCCGAACAACTGGCGTTCCCAGCGCTTGCCCCACACCCGCTTTAGTCTGCCAGCAGTCCAGTCGGCACCACCTCCGAAACAGACCCGAACCCACGAGCCCGCCCGCTCCGCCCGCCGGGACCCCGGCTGCAGGCCCGAACCCCGACTCCTCCCACCCTGCAGCACCCACCACAACCCGGCAGCCACGATGATTACTTGGCAGCGCAAGCTAGAGCACACGCCGCTTGTGTGAGAACTCTCCTGCACGTCCCCGTCACAGTGCCAAGGGCAAGGCAAAGTGCCACCAGAGCCCAGGAGGCCAGGCGCGGCGGCCAGACCCCAGCCCTGGGCCGGAGCCCCCGACCCCGCTCAGGGCCTCTGAGTCCCGCTTCCCTGGGCGTCCGCGGGGCCGGCTCCCTCACCGGCTCCTCCAGGTCTCTGCTCACGTGTCACCGCGTGCTCACCTGGCCTGCCCCGACCGTCCCGTCTCACGCCGTGAGCCCCCGCTGCCCCTCCCCCAGAGCACGCACCGCCGTCTCAGATGCTGCACACTCTACCTACTTAGCGGCTGTCTCTCTGCGTCAACTTGAACGCCAGCTCCCTAAAAGCCACGCGCTGCTGCTTACAGCCTGTCCCGTCCTTCCCCCGGCCGTGAACCTGGGCTGCTGGCCTGCACAAGAGCGGGCTTCCGACAGACACTAACCGAATGAGCAGGAGACAGCTTTCCAAACAAGGCCCCTGGCGATCTAACACGTGCATAGGGCGGAACCTGCCTGAAACAAAGGGGAGGGCGTGGGGAACCTCCACGTGTTTACGTGCAACACGCGTTGCTAGATGAGGAGGAGACGGGGCCCCGGCGTAGCCGCCTGCGTGGAAGCGCCAGCAGGTGAGCGCAGCTCGGTGGGTCGGTTCGTGCATGCATCCGAGCGTCTGCCGGGCTTCCCGCTGCAGGGGCAGGACACGGGGCGCCGCACGCCTTTGTAAAACGCTGCAGTGCGTGCGCCAAGGAAGCACACGCGGGCCGTCCGGCAAGTCTCCAGCCACGTGGTAAGGAAAACAGAGGCCTTCCTGGCTGGACGGCCCTCAGCATTACAGGCCTCGGTGCGGAATCAGCTGGTACACAACGATGATTCCATGCTGAGCTAATACGTGAGGCTCTAACTGTGGCCACGTGTCGCCCCAACAGATGTTTCGCGTGTATCACAGCAGGAGCAGTCTGCATCCTCGGGGGGACAGAACTGCACCAGCGAAGGGCTTCCCACATCCGAGGGCCAGGCCTCGTGCTGACCCCAGAAGCTGGCCCGAGAGCTTCGCAATGAAATGTTCGAATCTCAAAGATTTTAGCTTAAAATACCACAAATACACCATCGTTTCCCGTGCCGCAAACTCTTTCTTTAAATGGGTGCACTGACACGAGTTCCATCGTACGTTTTTTGTGCATAAACCACAAAACATAATGCAGGATTTTAGCTTTGTCTCTTTAAAGTGGACACCCACGACCCTCCTGAATTACAACTCTTCCTCCTAAACCTTTCGGTCAACAGCTTTATTCATCGGCAATTTTTTGTAAACAATTTTCCTTCGGGACTTTCCAAAGCATTCAGGGTTCTCTCAGAAACGCCTTCTTCACGCATTTATTTTTCATCAGCCTCTGAGATATTTAATTGCATTATGTAATCGCAGCGACACGTGCAAGTGGCAGACACGGGCGCGTCCGATGGGCTGGCACCACCCCCCGGGAGCGGGCCGAGGACCGGGTCCTGCGGTGGCTCACACCCCCCAGCGCCGGGCCAAGGCCCACACGTTCCCACAGGACCTGTCCTTCTCGGCCTGAGGAGGGACGTGAGGGGCACAAGGGCCTGTGGCCTCTTTAAAGACATTCATTCCCCTGGACGCGAATACGTTCCAAGCTGTAGAAGCAGCCCAAGGGCCGCCCGCTGCGTCCCTCCAGCGGAGTCGGTGGGCAGGGCGAGGGACAGTCACCCCACACGTGACTCCGGCACAACCACAAGCTCTCTCACGTGTGGAGTGTCCAGACGGACAGGTGCACCAGTGACCAAGCGCGGCCGTGGTCAGCAGCACCGGCGCCCCAGCGTGCCGCTGCAGCCCTGACAGGCCGCCGCCTGGGGCTCTCTCGCCAGCACTGCGCCCACCCCAGCCCCCCGACGTCCAGCTCCCCCCCGGCCGTCCACCAGCCAGCAGTTCGGCTCCACTGTCTCAGGGAAACAAATCACACGGGTCCCCAGACGCACACGGAGAAAACGAGGCGACTTCCAATTCACGGCGTCCGCCTCGGATTCCACCCCCGCTCGGGCAGGATTAAAGGGACTTCAAAGCAGCCTGGGCTCCAATTAAGCCGTGTGACCACCCCAGGGATGCCAGAACATTCTTCTGATTAACAAGAGGCACTCTTTGAACCGTGCGAGCTAAAGCAAGCTCTGAGAACCGTTCAAACAAACGCCGTCATTCTCGCGCCCCGTGGCCGCACTCGCGGGAACGGTGCATCTCCCAACGCTTTCCACTCCCCAAAAGGCTCTGCACCCCAGACACGGCTCCGGCCAGGCGCCCGGGACAGGGGCGGTGAGAGGGGGCTCGGGGTGCAGTGCCCCCGGCGCGGCTTCCCGGAGGGGAGGGGGCTGCGGCCAGGGGCGACACCGGGGTCGCACGTCCACCAGGGAGCCCCCGGTGGCCCCGTGAGGCCCTCCAGCAGAAAGGGGCCCCGGGCCGGTGCTCCCCGGGCAGGTCTGCTGGCCCTTGAACAGCACTTCAGAGCAGCTCCAGAGCCCGGCGCTGGGGTCGGGGGGCGCCTGGGCTGGCATCCGCGGGACGGGCGGTGCCTCGTTTTCCCAGGAACCAGGGCAGCTCACGGCCCAGGCGGCCCGGGAAAGGCCCCCACGAGCGCAGAGCACGAAGAGCCTGCAGGCGCCGCGGGAGCGAGGACTGATGCTGGCGTCTCACCTGGGCGACAGGTGTGTGAACCGAGGGGGGATCAAGGGTCACTCCCCAGCAGTCACACGGCGACTTCAGAGGTGCTTCTGACGGACCCCCTTCCCGCGTGTGAGAACGAGATGAGCCCCGACGTAACCCAGCACCCCCCACCCGTCCCCAAGGGTCCCTGTCAGCAGAGGGGGCGGGGCACGAGTCACTCAGCCGGATTCCAGGAGACGGTCAAAGGCAACTTTCGGGTACAGACCCTCCAGCGACGTGCTCACACTGGACACAACAGGTCTCAGGACCGTGGGAGAGCACGTGGGAGGGCGGGCTGTGTGGCTCTGCGCAGGGACGCCCCCTCCCTGGACAGGGGTTCATCCATCCCTCAGTGAGAGGAGGGGGCTTGGGGACAGAGGTGTCATCCTGATCTAGGATTCTGTCTCCAAAGCCCAAGCCCCGTCACAGAGATGACGTGAGGGAGCGGGAGGAGCCAGGTGATGGGAAGGGGCCAGGCAGGCTCCGCGCACTTCCCAGGGCGCCCCAGGACCTCCAGACAGGGAGGGAGTCTGGAGCGAGCGGACAGGCGGCGGGGCCCGGGGCCGCAGCAGAGCCCGTACGTGCTGACCCGTTTTTAAATGTGTTTTAAAGAGACGTCCATCCCGGTGCTGGTGGCGACAGGGGAACAAGACCCAACCTGACTGGCCCAGCAGAGGGCGAGGAGGACAGGACACCCAGAGGACGGCCACCTGGCGGCGCGCCCCGGGAGCGCACGAAGAGTGACGGCACCGAAGACGAGGCTGCGCGTGCGCACACGTGGGGCCGTCTGTAAAGTCCACGTACGGGCGTGGACACTCTAGGAAGACGACAGCCGCCTCCTGAGGGTGGTCACCTCTCGGGGGGGTGGGGGGGGGGACACTGTTCTCTTCTCCTCCGGAATCCTGCTGCTTTGTGCAGAACGATACTTAGGAAATCAAATTAGAAGCAAAGTTGCACAGCCACTTCGCTCCACTTGGTTGTCAAGAAAAACCAACACTGAGCAACGTGGGCTGTTGACACGGAAACACAACTTCTCCGCCCGACAGGCGGAGCCTCACGCACACAGGGGCACTGCGCTGGCCCCCACGGGCGCCCTGCAACCACGGTGCAGGTGACAGGGTCCCCGCCGCATCAGGTCACGAGGACGCAGAGCCACCAGCAGCTGGTACAAGTGCCGACGGGGCCCCCGGGCCTGGGGGCGGTGACAGCCAAGGCAGGCAGGACAGTCGGAAACGGTTTCCGCAGGGCTCCCGGAGGAAACAGGGGCTGCAGGCTCTCCCCCTCTCCCACCACTGACACTGCCAGGTGCAGGGCTCAGGGACCCTTTGGGGACAGAAACCCAATCGCTACATCCCAGCTGACCTCACGAGCACGCGGATCTCACAGGGACCCAGGGCCACGGTCAGGGGCGCTCACGGGCCTCCGGCACAGTGACGCAGCCGCTCTACTGACGGGAAACGCGCGTCCCCGGCGGCCGTGGGACTCGCAGCGGACAGCAGGGCCCCAGTGCCTGACCGCGGAGGCACATTTCTCCTTCATCTTCCGGAACGCTCTGCTCGCCACTCCATCCAGTGCTGCTCTGAAGAGGCCTGAGGCCCCTCTGATCCTAGATTTGCACATAAACCTACTTTCATCCTCCGAAAAGCATAGAAGACGTGCAGACTCGCGCCTCTGCCTGAAACTCTGAAGCTGCACAGTGGGCTCCCACATGCACCCACTAGACGGGACGCTCTCGGTCTAGGACGTCACATCTCCAGCTCTACGGAAACGTCTGGAAGCCTCATTACCGTCGCCTTCGCTCTGTTCGTGCCGCTCTTCTAGCAACTCCGCACACTCGAGTGTGGTCCACGTGGGCCGATCCTCGGACCGCGTGTGTGCTGGTTGGCTCGCCCTTGCTCTTCCGGGAGATTCCCTCGGCCTCTCCAGCCTCACAGCGTCCCGGGCCGTCCCAGTCGCACCTTCCCGGAGCGCCGCCTGCGCCCTGCGCGAGCTTCCTACACGAAGCCTTTGCTGCAGGTGAAAGTATCTACTCCGCCCGGAGGGCGCTTCTGAGCTGCGTCCCCACGTAATCCGCAGTTCCTCGAAGCTGCTTCGATCCATGCGTGTGATCTGGTCTCTGCCTGTTGGCGACCGTCCTCAGACACCAGGTGGGCCCTGGACGGATGCTGGGCTGCACCCCAGGAGCTCCCCAGGGCAGGAGCTGGAGGCGCAAACCTCAGTGCCTTCGTGTCTCCTCCCGAGGTGGCCAGAGGCCCCAGGGGAGGCCTCCTGACCTCTACAGCTTAGACTGCCAGGACTCAGAGCCAAGTGGGGTCCCTGGCTTCGGTTTTGCGTAAGTTCACTTCATCACTGCTTCCTGCAGGGCACCCCAGCCTCAGAGGCAGGCCCCTGGCTCTACCCTCTGCTGAGGACACACCGTCTCGTGCGGGCGGGCGGGGGGGAGCCAACCCAGCCACCCCGAGTGAGGAGGGACTGGGCTCGGCCTGCCCTGCAGGCTGCCCTCCGACCCACAGCTCACTGCCCTCACCACCCCGCTCAGCACGCAGCTCTCCGCGGAGAGCAATGTCCATCCGCGACGTCCCGCCGCCCAGTGCGATGCCGTCCCCTCCGCGCAGGAGCTCTGCTGTCACAGCCCTCCCCGCTGGGGCTCCGGCAGGTCTCGGGAAGGGGACGAGTGGCCGTGCGCATCTGACCAGGGAAGCCTTCCTCGGCCTCTCTCGTCCTCCCCACACGGGTCCTGGAAAACTGGCAACAGGGATTTCCGTTTAGCCGCTCAGCCCGCGCCCGGGGCTCGGCGACCGGCCAGGTAAGGGCTGGCCCTGAGCTGCAATGGCCACCGACTAGGCGCTGGCTGTCCCCTTCTGCTACGAGTCCTGGCTGTGCCCACAACCCCCAGGAAGCTGGCTAGCCACACGAAATAAGCCCAAAGACGGGAAATAGAGGCAATCAGAAAAAATACAACAGAATCAACCAAGTCAAAAATCAGGTATTGGAAAGTCTGATAGAGTGGACCGACTGCCAGAGACACCGCTTTTACAGAGACACAAATCACCGTCTGAAGAAGAAAGGACGCTCACTGAGACCCCGCACGCACGGCACGTGCTGGAAGTTAATCGAGAAGCCCCCGGAAAAGACACTGCCGGGACCGGCGAGTCTGGGCTGGAAAGACTGAGAGCTGGTTACGAAGAGACATCTTACTGTTAAAGCTTCCCGTCACGTTTAAAGAGGATGCCACGTCGCTGCACGCACGGGAGCCGCGGGCCAGCCCCCTTCCTCTGCGTCCTGGGGGCTCCTTATCCCCCTAAACTTTGCACACGGAAACCCTCGGCGCCTACTTAGACGCCTGCGACCGAAACCACGCATAAGAGTGGAACGGCGCTGCCCCCGGAGCACGACCCCAAGCCAGTCAGCCGTCAGCACCGCTGCCGTCGGCGCTGAGAGGGAGGCCCCAGCCGGCTGGGGACGCGCAGGGCAGGCACCGCTGCCGTCGGCGCTGAGAGGGAGGCCCCAGCCGGCTGGGGACGCGCAGGGCAGGGCGGATGGGGAGACGGAAAGCAGGAGGCGCAGCGGCCTCTGTTCACACAGCAAGGATCTCAAAAAATAAAAAAAATTGCTGGCACCGAAAGCACAGTGTGCAGAGTCCAAGACACAAAGTCAGTATTTTAGAAACGTGTGTTTCTTGCATGCTGACTAGCAGCAAATACCGGAAACTGAAGTTTCCAACGTTTCTATTCAAAATAGCATCGAAAAGAGAAACTACTTAGGCTTAAACTTACCAAAAAGGTGTACGAGGCTCCGCATGGAAAGACGTGCTAGAAACACGGTTCGTGAGCTGCAGGCCGAGCCTGCCCGAGTCCCAGGACACTGCAAGTTCGGTGGCAGTCCCTGCAGATCCGGCCCCGCCCCCACTTGCTAGGGCAGGTGTCACCCCAGGAGAGACACGGATCAAAACGCGCGCGTCCACGTCCTGCCGAGGCCTCCTGCACGGAAGCCCACAGCGCTCTGCCTGGAACTACCCGGCGGGAACGGCCGTGCCGATGGCACGACTTGAGCTGCTGCTGACGGTGCTGGTCAGCCACCGCACTGCCACGTCGGTGTGGACGCAGCAGGTGCCAGGCCAGGGCCCCCAGCTGAGGGCGCAGGCCAGAGCTGCCCCGGGAGTTCTGTGACAACGAAGGCGGCCTGGCACCGTGCCAGACTTGCTAAATCTCTTCGCTGAGCGTCGCGGGGACACTCCCGGAGTACTTCGTCTCCGGGTCCTCTGGTACATCCTGACCATTTTCTCTATAAAAATTATGCGCATTTGATGTTAGCATCCACTGACTCCTTTGAAAGTAGGCTCAATCATTATCCCGACAGATATGTCGTCTCATTTTTTAATTCCCCTTTTATCTCTGTTTTGGATGCCACAGAAACACCCCAATTTCCTCCACAGGCGCATTATCGTTTCTAATAACCTCATCAGCACGCTCACACTTGAAAACCCTCAGTGACACGGTAACTGGAGCCGGGAAGGCTCTGCCGTCTGCGTGCCGTTGCGCTTTGCTCCGAGGCCTGCCTGCAAGCTGTGCACAAGCCACAGGCCACAGGCCACAGACAGGGGCGGGCGCGGGGGCTCGGGCAGAAAACCCCGTACCGGGCACAGGCCCCTGAGGTGACAGCAGCCTGAGGAAGGCCTCCCTCGTCCCCTGTAGCCCAGAAGCCGACGGCTGCAGGCTTCCGCTAACTCAGGATCCCACAGGGTAAGTCGGTTAGGCAGAACCGATGAACTGACTACAGGGGCGCCCTGTACTTGGGGGTGCTGGCCGTAAGTCCCATTTTCTGAGCGCTGAAGGAAGCTAAGTCATCTAAGCTCCAGCAGTTCAGTGAACTCGGCTTTGATGAAAACGAAATGAAACATTTTTAAATGATACCTGACCCTCTGACACCTCAGTTGAAAAGCTCTTCCTGGGTTTCCTTAGTCCACGGTGCCAACGTGGGTATCTGCAGGCTCAACAAGAATCTCTGCGCCTGTTTAAGACGACAGGATTTGACAACTGGCACAGCAATGCCTTACTCGGACTGTCACATGTGAGGACGACGCTCAGCCACCAGAGCCTGGTGAACCACTTCCAAGGGCCGAAACGTGCTGGGGCGCAGAGGGTCCCAACCTCCTGGGTGGCAAGGACACTTCCAGGAAGGCCAGGAAACTTCGGATGTTTGGGGGAACCTCAAACGAGAAGAATTCATCCACATTTACAGGTGTGGCAGGTGAGCTGTGGGAGAGGCCACTGACTGGGCGTGGCTTCCCAGCTGGGACACAGCGAACCATAAATGCCTTTCGGAAGTGCAACCCGAGACTCCCCAAGCAAATTTCCAGAAAGAAGGGATTTTGTAAGTGGTCACAACGGCATGGCTCCACGATTTTGCAAAGCCGGAGAGAGGGCCTGCGTGGTAAAGGCGCGCTCTCGGCGCACCTCCATGGAGAACCGCGTCAGCCCTGCCGAGAGCAGCCTCGTTCTGGGGTCACAAGGACCCCTCTCCGAAGCCCTTACAGAGACGGGGGGAGCAGAAAACCACACAGGCAAAGAAGGTGCTCTGCTGTCCTGCCCGGCGTACCCGGTGGGGCCATCCCCGACCCCCACCCGCTCCCCTGTGCGCTGGTTTACGAGCCGGTGAGGAGAAAACTGGCAGCGATGCAAACTGTGTGGATCTGCCCTGCGGAAGGCAGCCGCCTCCTGCCCTCGGGCATGGCCGCCCCCCCGCCTGGCACTGCCGCCCCGGGCCTGGCACCCACCCGTAAGCTCACCGCAGCGGGCCTCTGGTGAGAAACACACCGCCCTTGAACTGTCCTGTGGAGCAGGGGTGAGACATGCTCGTTCCCCGCCTAAGACATGAGTTAAATAAAATACCTGATACCTCCAGGTCATATTTAGGTAAGTACAGCCTACAGACCATGATGTTTAAAATTACAAACTATTGCTGCAAAAAATGAAATGAAGAGATGTACCATGACTGGAAGGGTTCGTATTGCTAAGCTGTCCCTTCGCCCCAAATTGATCTATAAATTCAACGCAAAACCAGTAAAAATCACAACAGCATTTTGCTGATACTGATGATCCATGAGTAATCTCAAAATACAGAGCACAGGAAAGCAAGAGAACTTCTAACAACCAGAAAGTCTCAGGAGAGGAAAAACTTAGAAGGCTTGCAATGCCACATTCCACGGCTTACTGTGGAGCGAGGGCAATCAGGAGAGGGCAGGACTGGCGCAGGACGGGTACGTACCGGTAGAGTCAGAAAGGGTCCAGAAACGAGCACGGCACAGACACTAAATCTCCTAAAGCCAGCGCTACAGCTCGGTGCGAGTGCAGGTAAAATAAATGAGCCTTGGCTCTAAGCAAACAGGAGACGGATCATAAACCTGCACAGAAAAAACTGAAACAGAAGGCTTCTAGGGAAAATTAACTTACAACCATGCAACGGGAGGGTTCCTCACAGACAAAACGACGCTAACCACAAACGGACGAACAAAAAGAGGTAAATCAGATGTCATCGAAATCAAGGAAGACCATTAAGACGTGACACTGATGATCACAGTTAACTTACTGCTGATGACTGTCAAATGCCAAAGGCCTGGTGAGGGGGACGACGAGACAGCACGACGGAGCAGGAAGTGCGGTTGGTGCTGTGGCGGCCACAGCAAAGACATCAGCCGTCTCTCAGGACACTCACTTCTCATTAACGGGCCAGAGCGTGCGTAAAGCAGGACCACTGGTCTCTGCAAGCCCCCGGCGCTGCGGCTCTCGTTCACATGCTCCGGTAAGGCTGTGCGCGGGCATGAGGTCGTCCACCTGCGGCATCGGTCACCTGCCAACACTCGTCTCCACGTCACCACCCGTGTCGAGCCTCCAGCACCACGCGGAGAGTAACGGCCACGGTGCTGACCGCATCCCCCTCCGCCCCTCGGGTGCAGAGCCGCCGTGGCGCGTCCGCTGGGCGCTCGTTCCAGTGACCTTACTGTCCAGCTGCAGAACTTCCAGGTGTTCCCTTTCCTAATTTCTTTGTACCGGTATATTTGGTTTCTACTGATTGCTATTGCCCCTGCACAGGAGTCACACTTTCTTGTTTCTTTTCATGTGTCACAATTTTGTTGAAAATTGGACATTTCAAGTGACATCCCGGGGCAGCTCTGGGGACAAGGACCTCCACCCTCTGCGGGCTTTGCCACTGCTCATATTGTTTCCCGTTCACCTGCTGAGTGACTTCTCTGACCTAATTCTGTCATGTCTGTATCTTTGTTGTCGTGGCCACTGGAGTCTACTCAGTCAGTCAAGCTATAGGGGACACGTGTTTAAATCACAGAGACACCACTTCACGCCCACTAAGACGACTACCGTCAGCAGACAGACAGCAAGTGCAGTGAGGCCGTGAGGAAGGTGGGACCGTCGCAGACCGCTGACGGGAAGGAACAGGAAAACACTGTGACAGTCCCTCGAAATGTTCAGGGTGACCACGTGACCCAGCAGCTCCGCTGGCTGGACAGGCAGCTCCCCGCACCCGGCCACAGCAGACGACCACAGGACAAGCCCACTGACTCACAACTGAGGGGCTGACACGACGACCACCGCAGGCGCAGGGAGCAGAGCCGCGGCTGTCTCCTGGGGTGGGGAGGCGACTGGAAGAGGCAAAGAGGGAACCGTCTGCGGTGACGGGGACTTCCCAGAACTGGACTCCGGTGACGAGTAACAGGTGGTACCTTTTCAAAGCTTCAGGTCTGTCCACTTCCCTGCATGTAATTGTGACCTCAAATAAAAACACGGTAAGGAACTGAACAACCGGTTCGTCTGTTTTGGTTATTTTTAAGACCACACTGAATGCCACTGTCAGTGAACTGGATCTATCAACACAAAGGTCTTCTTTGAACTCACCTGTCCGGCATGTTCTGGGACTTCTGTACCGGGTTTCTTTCAAGTGGAGACCACCTGCAGTCCCAGGACGCTAGGGGGACTGGGGGGTTCCAGCCCTGAACACAATAAAGGCAAAAACGTGGGCTGTACCTCCACTTGCCGGGGACTCCCACCACCATCCAGGCCACCAGATGTGCCTCCACACGCACCCTGCCTGGCCTCCCTGCTGCACAGTGCAGGGACCTCAGGCGGGGTGCACAGCAGGTCCCAGCTGGCAGGGATGGCTGAGCACGCGAAAGCCACCGAGGCAGCTGGAAGGGTTTGAGGACTGTCGCCTGGGACCGTCCTGTAAAGCATCACGATTTTAGAACACAGCAGCTTTCTCAGGTGCACGGGGCGAAAGTTAAAAACACTGGTCACGTCTGTGGAACTGGAACTAACTCAAGTGCACACTAACGGGGGGAAGCAGTCCAGTAAAATGTGCGCGGGCCCCTACGACAAAACAGAAGGGAGCTGGTGCAAACGAACGCCCGGACGTGCACCTCAGTGAGGCCAGGGACACAAATCACCTAACGACACACGTCTAAGCCGTGGTGTGCGTGTAAAATGCCCCCCACACACACACACCAATTATCTAAGAGGACCTATATCAAACCCAATTAATTCTGGGACTGAGCAGAATTTGAAGGAGCAGAGAGAGATGAGCCACTGTCACCTTTATTTTCTACTGTCTGAACCGTCTTTACAGCCGCGTGCTTTCACGTTACACTTGCAGGACGTGCTGCCACGGGACTGCCGGAGAACTCGGCACCGCCCCGTCTGAACCTTCCGCCCCGTCTGAACCTTCCGGTTTAAGTCCCACCAGGAGGTGTCGCCTCTGGCTGTGAGAGGCCGCCTGCTGGGACACCTTGGCCCGAGACACTTTCAGGCAGCCCGGTAGGAGCAACACGGTTTTCATATGGCGGCTACGCTACCACCGGCCCTTTACTTTTCTTGTTTTACCTGTGCTGACATCTGCACTGAAGACACAAAAGTGGGGACGGGGACGGGGACGGTGGGTAAAACACGCCAGTGAACCAGAGCAGTGGCACCAGCTACACTGGCAGCTGTTTTGTTCTTCCCGGCCACACGCTCGAAATGCAAAGAGAAGGCCGTTTCGTTAGGATGCCCTGGACGAAGCAGGAACAAACCCCGTCACCTCGGTGCCCTGTGTGGACAGGACATGCACACAAGGCCCCTGCGTGCAGCAGGGCGAGCCGGTCACCTCCAGGAAGAGCAGCTGCAGGTCTGAGGCGCGAGCGGAATAAGCCGGTTGTCAGGGAAAAGCATTGTCCTCGGAAAAACGATCGTAGCTGACAAGTGACAGTTACTTAGACTTGGGTATCTGGCAGACATTGTCTCGAAAATGAATTAAATAAGATTCCTACTTCAAAGACAGCAACCAAAAAATATGTGTTGCCAATGAGAGTCGCAAGCTTTCAAACACAAATTAAAATTTTAAAGGTTTGTATCTGCCCCCATGAGTCTGACAGACTCCTCATAATAAAAGACTTTTCAGAAGCGCGTAGCGATGTTACCTCATCATCAGAAGAGTCCTGTATTTACTAAAGAAACCGAATTTGTAGTAAAAAACCTTCCTACAAAGGAAACCACGGGCCCAGATGGCATCGCAGGTGAACCCTACCGAACGTTCAGGAAGAAATGCCGCCATTCTTTACAAACTAGCCCCCCCAGAACAGAAGTAGAGGGAACACTTCCCAGCTCATCTTATGAGGCCAAAACTGCCAAGACCTAAAACAAAGATATTGTAAGAAAAGAGACCTACAGGGCAATACTCCTCGTGAACACCGAAGGAAATAAAGCACTTAAAATATTAGCAAATCAAATCTACTATATAAAAAGGATGATACATTACAGTGTGGTCAAGTGGGGTTTACCCCAGGAATGCAAGGTTGTTTTAGCACCGGTGGGGGGGGGGGGGGGGGGGGGATCAATCAGGTAGTAACTTCATTAGCAAAATACCAAATGAAAACCCTATCAGCATGCCAATAATGCAGAAAAGCCATCCGATAATATTCAAAACATTCATGATTTTAAAAAACAACTCTCAGCAAACGGAATAAAAGAAAACACTCTCAACCTGAAAAACACCAACGTCACACTGATCTGCGGGAAGCTGAGGGCCTTCCGCGTCCCTCTGAGACTGACAAGGGGGTTAAGGACGGCCGTCCCCCAGCTCCGGTCTGAACGTGTGCTGGCTGTCTCAGTGAGGGCAAGAAGAACAGAAAGGAAACAGGCGGAAGCGAGCCAACGCACGAGCGAGTGAGCGGATAAAATACAAAGCGTACGGACAGCGCAAACCTAAAGCTGATTCTGAAATCCATGGGAAACTGCGAAGTAACTAAAGGAGTCAAAACAATTTGTTAAGGAAACTGTCGGAAGGCTTCCTGCCTTACTTTAAAAGTTGTCGTAAGGTTACAGTAACTCTGACACTAATGTACCAGCAAGAGAATAGGTGCATGGATTGTTGGAAAAGAACAGTCTAGAAGCGGACTCAGGCATATCATAACAACTATGGTCATCGGAAGTGCCAAGGAGAAACGCTAACATAAAAAAAAAAAAAAAAAAAAAAAAAAAAAAAAAAAAAAAAAAAAAAAAAAAAAAAAAAAAAAAAAAAAAAAAAAAAAAAAAAAAAAAGACTGTACTACGACCACACCACGCAAAAAATTAATGCAAAAGCTAAACCTACAGAGTTTCTGGAGGCTTGACCTAGGCAGACACAATGGCACAAACCATACGTGAACTGACAAATCAGACCTAAAATTAAAATTTTACTTTTCTAAAGACGCGGCTGAGAAAACGAAAAGCAAGCGGCATGCTGCAAGAAAACACCACGCATCCGGCAAATTCTGTGACAATACGCTCAAGAGTACGACGACAAACGTTCCCATTTACAAACGGGCAAAAGACCGAAAAGCTACGTGGCAAAGACGACACGTGGACGTGACCTGGGGCACCCAGGCGAGAAGGCCGGCGCCGTGGTCAGGAAGGAAAGCGCGCGGTGAAGCCCCACGCACCCCCACCCGCGAGCGCTGTGGACGCAGGCCTGACCGCGCGGCCCCCTGAACCAAAGCCGGCTGCCATCCGCGCCACTCTGGCTCGCAAGCTCCGAAGAAGCCCACGGCCACGTCGCAGGGGTGCTCCATGGAGAGGCCCATGGGCAGGGGACTCAGGGAGACCTGTCCCACAGCCCACCAGGAAGTGGGGCCTGCCCGTCTCAGTGAGCGAGGAAGCCTGTGCCGCCCAGAGCCCAAGGACCCCACCGAACCGGGCCCGGACTTGTGACCCCCGAAACCGTGGAAGTAATAGAAGCTGCTGGCGCAAGCCCCTGAGCCCCGGGGTAACCTGTGACCCAGCATGGCTGACCAATAGCACCCGCCGTCTCTCAGCTCCTCCAAGAGCCCAGGGAGGGTGTCCCGCCAGCTCCCGCCTGTGGAGGACAGCCCACGTGGTTCCCACGAGGTCGAGCTGAGAACGGACCAGCAGGTGCGACCCTCACTGCTGCGCATCAGGCGCCACGTCAGCCCTCCGACAGGCCCTTCCACCCCCAGCCCCTCACAAGACAGAGCGCAGAGCCCCCGCCCCTGCTCCGACGCGCCCACCCATACAATGCGTCCAGGTTTCCCGCCAGGAGCCAAAGCGCAAACGAAGATAAAGGGCGAGAGGAACCCGGAGCCCGCCAGCTGGGCCCCGGCTGGGGCGGTCGGCGGGGCGTCCGCCGGGCCCCGGGCCGTACTGTAGTTCCGACCCAGAGAGAAGGCGGGAGCGTTCCCCGGAGGACGGAGCACGGCTACGAGTTTGGGGACAGGACGCTTAGGACACACCAGGCCCAGACGCGCGTGGCTAGAACATGGGCCTGTGGGAGGGCAGTGGGCGGCATGGCCGGGAGGCAGGCCGCACCGCGACCCACCCCTCAAGCCGCAGACGGGTGATCTTCCAAGTACGACGGGCGTGTCTCCGGCAGCCTGTCAGGTACCTCCACGGGCCTGGCGCCTCTTGAAGGTTGGAGGGCCTCCCAACACCTGTCACGGATCCCCCCGCACACCCGTCAGCTGGGACTCAGCAGGACCCTGGTGGCCAGCACGGGCCCTCCGTTCATCCCTCTGCCCCCAGACCCACGTCACGCCCCTAGGGGGAGACACAGAAGGACCTCATTAATAAATTTCCTCCAACCTTCTTTTCAATGGTGCTGAAGTATATGCAAATCCAGCCGTAATTAGGTTTAAAAATTCCATTTCATGGAATAATCAGACTTCAAAAAACTCAATTTTAGTTTTAATCAGATTTTAACAAGGATATTAAGTCCATTTTGTTTAGAAAGGGGGGAAACTGTGAATCTAACACAAATGTATTCAAGCTTAGCCCTGGGAGATAATTAAATAAAATTAATTTGGCGAGGGCTGTCAGTAAATGGACGCGCTCCAAACGCGGTTGTTTTGATGGCAACAAAAGCAGCTCCTTCCCCTCAGACAGACGCGCGGCTCAGCGCCGGCTGAGGAGGCAGTGGCACCTGTGCAGGGAGCAGCACGATGGGGCCCCGGAGCCGGCCCGGAGCCAGAGGCCTCAGGTGGCCCGGGGAAGCCGCGCCAGGCAGCGGGGACCAGGGGACGGGCCCAGGCTGACCGGCCACGGACGCCAGCGTCTCCGCTCCTCTCTGGTCACCGGTGCCGCTCCAGCTCCCTCCCTGCGCAGCCCTGGGGGGTGAGGCGAGGGGCCCCCAGCCCAGCTCTGGCAGCCCGCCCCCTCACGGGAGGCTTCCCCACCGGCTCTGGTCCCCGAGCCCCGTCCCTCCCAACACCCTGGGACAACGAAGCTTTGTCAGTGTCGGGGTGGGGGCCACACCTATCTTGTCCTCTGTGGCGTCTCCAACTCGGTGTCACCACACCGTAACCACGCAACAAACATCTGTGAAATGAACAGACAGGATCCGAACAGGGACCGCGGGAACGCTCAGCTACCACAAGGCAGGCAACAGGGCGCGAGCGTTTCTCAGCCCCGAGAGCCTCCTCTCTCTGAACTCCCAGGGAGCCGGGTACACGCCAGACGCCTCCAGGGCCCCCGGTAACACTCACTGGGACGGCGAACCCGCAGGACAGGCGCAGGGCCTGAGGGAGCGCTGGGCTCACACCACGAACCACCCTGGAATAAAGGCCCCACGCCTGGACCAGGCCCCCCTGAACCAGAGAGAGGAAAGGAAGCACCGGCGGGACCCTGTGTCTGCAGAAAGCCACGTGGAAGCCAAGTCGTCAGGAGAGGAGGCGCAGGCTCCCGTCGCACCCCTGCAGCAGGGGCCAGCACTGCGCCCTCCTCGGGGTGCGCCCGCCTCGGGGTGCGCCCGCCTCGGGGTGCGCCCGCCGGCCCGCCGCCTCTCCAGGGAACCTCGTCACTAAGGCTCTGCACCCTCGGACTCCAGCTAAAACAGAACTTGGCAGCAAACCCTACTGGGACGTCCGTGACACTGGCTAAGCTCTAGTGGACGGTAACAACGCCCAAACCAGAGAAGCATCGGTAACAGCTACCACTGACCCTTCTCGACCCCATTCAGGAAAACATCACTTCCAATTTTCCCGTAAGACTCAATAAAAAACGTAAGCTTTGAGTTAAAGGAGCCTCCTCTCAAGGCAGCACGCTCCAAGCCACCTGTTCTACAAGGGGAGTGACACCTGCGTCTTGTGACTGCCACCCCAGTAAGAGGGAAAACACTCCCGAGGCTCCCTGCAGGCAGCTCGAGCCACACAGGGACAGCAGAAGCCAGAGCGAGCGACTGGGCACACCGGCGACTGTCTGTGACCGCAGGGGCTCACGACGGTCCCCCTCGGTTCCCAAGCAGGTGGCAGTGCTCCGAAGGACGGCCCGAGGTAGAGCCGCGCCCGCCCGCGTGGGAGCACGGACCTGAAGAGCTGTTTGCACGGGATCAACTCACTGCTCGTCTTCCAACTCGGCTGCCTGCACGAACGAGGGGGTACTGCTGCGGCCTCAGAAGTCAAATCCCCCTCCCCTAAGGAATTACCGTCTTATTCCACTCCTCGGGGTCCCCCACACACTGAGGAGCAGCTCCCAGCTCAGCCCCAAGCACAGCAGGGAGGTCAGCCCCCACGGGCTGCCAGGCCGTCCGTGCCAAAGTCCGGCTGGGAGCCAGCCAGCAGGTCCCACAGAGCTGCCATCAGCCGATGGGCTTCCTGCCTGCGTAGGTGCCGGGCGCTGCTCGGCCTAAATGGACGGGCAGCTCCCCAACGAGCCCGCGGTGCCAGCAGCAGGCTGAGCCGCTCGCGAAGACACAGGAGCCAGCTTCATGGCAACGTGTGGCCAGCCAGATGGACGGAGGTCACAGAGGGCGGAGCCACCATAAGCTGAGGCCAGCCGAGACGCCACAGACGCGCTGGGTGACCTTGACCAGGGAGCCCCTCTCGGGACCTCTGGTCCCTCTTGTGTCCAGTGGAGGTGACTCCCTGCCTCCCCCACAGTGCTGGGAGGAAGGACGAGGGACACCCCACGCAGGAAGGGGCTCTGTGAGCCCCACCACAGCGCCAGGGTGCCGGCAGCCTCCCAGGGAGCTGTCCTGCCGGCCAGCGACGGCCTCTTCAGAGCGGGGCCTGTCCAACGAACGAGCCACTGACGTCCAGACCAGAGGACGGCAGGCCATCCGGCCACCGACGCCAGGGTCAGATGCTCCCTCCCTGCGGAGCGGAGCTCGGTGTCCCCTCCGCACGCAGCAGCGGGCTCTGCCACTCGGTGAAGCCCGTCCATCCACGTCCAGCGAGGGCGGAAGCTGCGCTGTGTGACTGTCCCCAGCCCCATATGGCAGGGCCTCCAGTGAGTGTGCACAGAATGAACAGGTGAATGGCATCTCCCCAAGTGACAGTCCCGTCCACAGGTGCCTGAAGAGGACACGGGACTGACTAGAAGAGCCTGGCCTTGAACACAGACGCCTTCACACGGCCAAGGAGCTCGTGGCACCCCGACTCCAATCGTCCCTGCAACTCCACCGACACTCCTCACGGCCACTGTCCCACCGAACCGATGCGGCACGTTCTGCTAGTGGGGACCCCACGCCCCGAGCCTCGCAGGTGCACGCACGCACGTGCCAGCCCCGCAATCTGGATTACGCGCCTGTTAACACTGAGCCGTCCTGTTCTGGGGACGTCACGAGAGCAGAGCACGAGAAGCAGACACAGCAAGCCACACAGCAAGCCACAGAACGCGCCCCCAGCGCCGCCACCGGGGCAAAGTGGCGAGTGCGAGCACACGTGGGCTGACCCACGGGGAGGAGCCGGCAGACACACCAGACCGCCGACGCCAACGCCTGCGGAAGGGAGGCTGGGGGCTGCAGGGGGGAGCGGAGGAGCCATGGGAAGGGTCGCCTGGTCACACGAGCTTCTCCAGCCCCTTGCAGGTCTGAAATGGTCCCAGCGTCTCCGGGACTGTTTCCCAAAGGCCAGGCAACACCCCCATCCTGAGGCATCAAACTCAGGCCCGTGTCAGTGCCGTCCCCATGAACAGATGTGCCCTCAAATGCAGACCCACGCATGGTGACAGGGGACCCTCAAGACAAGACCTGCACAAACAGTGAAAATCAGGGTGCAAATGCACCTGGGAAGTTAAGCAGCCTCGGGTGGTGTTAACCCGATGCCACCACCCCACCCAGCCCCGACACCCGTGACACAAAGCAGCCAGGAGAGCTCGGAAGGAACAACCTAATTCTCCAGCCCCGAATCGGTGCTCACTGCCGGCTCAGCAAAGCCCTCCCAGAAGACCCCCACGCGAAGGGTCCGGCCACCCCAGACCACCCGCCCGCCCAGGGCGCCCTCCCTGCACCCTCCCACCTCTCAACACTCGCCAACAACCGCCTGTCCTGCAGCACCCCCAGGCCCCTTCCGGAGCCGTCCTGCACACCACCTGCATCCCAGGCGCCCGGGCCCTCCCCACTGTGTGGCCACGGCCTTCGGTCCGTCCCTGCCTCCCATCACCTCAGTGTTTACTAGACTCCAGGCTCCAGGGCACAAGGAGGACGCCGGTATGTCACCGGCCAGCACCACGGAGCCGCACAGAACCTCACCCAAGTCTGATTAGAACACCAGTGACCCCCCTGTTCCAAACTGCCGTGAATCTGCATGTTCAGACGAGCGGCAGCATGAAAACTGCCACACGAAGGTGCAGTCACACGACTGTGGCCCAGCTATGACACTCGGTGCGAGCAGCACACAGGCCTTCCCTGCATGCAGCCACTTCTGCAAGTCACGCTTTTAACTGTTGCACAAGCTCTTCAGTTAAGAAAAGTGGCAGTTTGGTAACGCCACCCTGTGGTGCAGCGGGCCTCACCCTGTGGTGCAGCGGGCCTCACCCTGTGGTCCAGCGGGCCTCACCCTGTGGTCCAGCGGGCCTCACCCTGTGGTGCAGCGGGCCTCACCCTGTGGTCCAGCGGGCCTCACCCTGTGGTGTAGCGGGCCTCACCCTGTGGTCCAGCGGGCCTCACCCTGTGGTGCAGCGGGCCTCACCCTGTGGTCCAGCGGGCCTCACCCTGTGGGGCGCGACCCCTTTGGGGGTCCGACGGCCCTTTCACAGGGGTCACCTGAGACCATCGGAAAACACGTGTCAGATACTTGCATGACGGTTCACGACAGCAGCAACCTGACAGCTACGACGTGGCAACGACAACTTTATGGGGGTCCCCCCAGCAGGAGGAGCCGTGTTAGAGGGCCGCGGCGCTAGGAAGGCGGAGAGCCCCTGCGCAGCCCCTTCTGACCTTCTGAAGTCTCCATCTAACTGACAAGCTCCCCCAACTCTCCCGGCGAGTCTCAGCTGCAGGCTCCCCCCTGCCAAGCGGGGGGTGACACATGCGAGCCAGGTAAAAGCGAGGCCCCGCCACACCGCCTCCCTCGGACAGCTGCATCTCACCTTCCACGACAGCAGGACACACCTGCGTCTCAGTCGGCGGGCCACCAAGAACAGGCCGAGGAGGTCCCACGCCTGGGTCAACGCCCCGAAGAGGGTTGGAGCCAGAACGGACGCGTTCTGCCCCGGGGGCTCTGCAGTGGGCAGCTGCCGCGAAGCCCCCCGCGGGGCCCGTCTTCGGATTCCCACGCGCACACCGAAGTGAGGTTCACACAGAGGCCTTGTCACAGCAGCCACGTCACACAGCCACACAAGTCAAAAGAGGCCCCATCCTACGTCACCACTGACACAACACAATGCACGAGAGCAAAGAGGTCAGGCCACCATGACTCACCGGTCAGCAAGCGTCTACCCAACGCCCGCCGGACACCGGGCAGAGGGTCTACAGCCAAGCCCCTGCTCCTAATTCACGTGTCTGCACGGTGGGGAAACCCGTGAAGGAAAGCACCCGGTCCAGGGCGCACAGAAGGGGGGCTCGGCCCCAGCTGCAGGGTAAAGGACAACAGTGACCGCCCGGGAACACGGCTCGCTTGCTGGCCTCTACGAGGCTGTAATGAGCTGTGAGCTGCTCAGAAGCCCCGGGCTCTGCAGGCCCACGGCTGCGGGGAGGCCTCTCGTAGTGCTGGGGCTGCTGGGGCCGCTGGGGCCGCTGGGGCCTGGGAACCCACCCCGCACAGGGGCGCAGCTCTGAGGGGGCCGCGTGTGGTTCAAGGGCCCCTGCGGACCCCGGGCTCCGTGGTGAACGAGTGAGTGAATCAATGGATGAACAAGAGAAGCCATCGGCACACTAGACCGGGAGGAAGGGCGAGGCTCACAAGCACCCAGAAGGGAAAGCTCTCCTCCTCCCACTCCTCCCCCTCCTCCCCCTCCTCCTGCCCCCGGACCTCAGAGCAAACCGAGCAAGACCAATTACGAGGACAGGGACGCCTGACAGGTCCCCCACCCTCCCGAGCACCAGCAGCGCTTCTTGTATTGATCAACCCAATGCCCAGCTAATTAGAAATCGGGAGCACAGTAACTGGGGTCATAAAAGTGTCCAGCTGGTCAATAAGCTCCTTTCTTGGGAGGAAATTATGCGGTCCCCGTCGCTGTCCTCCTAATTGGCCTCACACATCAGGGGAAACTAGTCCTCAGGACTTGTCATCTGGCCCGACTGTCAGCACTTGTCGGCTCCCAACTTTCACTCCAGGTGATGGGTCAGCAGTT
>PVJL010011746.1:0-40907 GCA_004026885.1 Lyroderma lyra
GTTCATTCCTCCATCTGACCCTCACACGACTCTGTGGAGCGGATGTCACCATTACCATCTCCTGACAGACTATGGCTTTGAGGCTAAGAAAGAGTCATTTATCTAACTGAATACCACCTGGGAGCAGAGGCATGCTCACAACCTAGGCACCGTAATCCCAGTCTTCTGAGTAGCACTGGTAGGAGTGCGGGTCTTTTCTTCCAAATAAGGGCATCACCTTCCTCCTTGGAAACCCACCTAGGAATCCACCTCAGAGCAGGTCCCTGTCCTCTCCCCCAACTCATCTTGTTCACACAAAGCTCACATGGCCTGCCCCGGAATGTCTTTGTCTCCTCTCCTTTGCACCTTCCCCCTCGTGAAGTGTCATAAAAATATAAAATAGCCAATCGGGTGAGGTTAAGAGTGTGAGGTCTGGAGCCCTAGCCCACGGGGTAAGACACAGGTGTAATTAAGCGTGCGTTAGGTATAAAGGGGCGTGTGACCCTCCACCCGGGGTGCTTGCACCTTCTGTCCGGGCCTGCAGCTACGCACCCTTCTGCAGAAGTAAAAATTGCCTTGCCGAGATATTTAAATCTCCGAGTACTTATTTGCAACACCGGAGTTTCGTTTCCAACACACTTCATATGCTGAACTCAGTCCTACCACCTGGGGTGACCACACAGATAATCTGGATCATCGATGCTGTACTCATCAGACATTAGACCAAGACATCGACACGACAGCATGGCAAGCCAAGCATGAAGTTACAACAGCAAAACAACTGTACCAGAACATACCAGTAGAACAGGTGGGCCATTCCACGGAAGGACAAGGGCATGTACACCTGTGGTCTAGACAGACACAGTCTCTGTTTATAAATGATGTAGTCACTCCTCGGGAGACACTGAAAAACTGTTGTTTTTTCTTGCTTTTGATTACACTTCCCTCTAGTATATTACGGTCATATTGCTTTAAGGTGAAGTCTGCTAAAACAAGTGAGGGTGTATTTCCAAGCTTCTGCCTACGAGTTTCAGTCAAAAGGAATCTAAAAGACTCGGAGCAGAGGTAACCTGAAACTTTCTGGCCCTGAAACATCTGCGTTAGAAGCTACATTCGAAAGGATGCTGGGAAGCGCTGGTTCTGTGCCGGGGAGGTGGCATCGGGTAGTTAGAAGGGCACGGTCCTTGCGACGAGGCCATCCCGTGTGTCCATGTTTGTTCCAGCACATAACAGATCTGTGAACTTCCGGAAATCACTAAATGTCTCTGAACGTCAATTTCCCCACCTTTGAGATATTGAGAAAAAACTACCACCCGGGAGTTTGATTTAAAAAATCAAGAGGTGTGTATTAGGGTCTACTCCCGTGCTGATGGAGGTCCGTAGGGGGGAGCCAGCTAAGCTCCCAGCAGGCTCACCTGGATGTGACCCCGGGCTCGCGCGGTCACGAGGTCACAAGGACGGCCGCAGAGAGGGGCTGTGTTCCCTCTCACCCCCACCCCCCCGACACCAAAGCGCAGCTACGCGTCGTGTTTTGAGTTCTGAGGCCTTTGTCTTCAAAGAGTTCCCGACGTGTTGCCACCTGGCCGAAACCAGGTTGGCGTGACAGAGGGCAATCCATCCAGACTCCGGGTTCTGGGAAGAGTCTCAAACGTAAGCCTAGGTGTTAGGAAGGGAGAATTTGGAGAGCAACTCCTCGCAGCAAGGTTCTGCCAGCTCTGGTCACAGCGGGGAGTACGGGTGTCGCCAGGAGGTGGCAGGACGTAGGGTAAGGACCAAGGACCAAGGGAGAGGGAGGTCCCGGCGCAGGTGGGTGAGTGTACGCCGTGCAGAAGCGCGTTGGGGGTGCGGGGTGGGGGTGGGGGTGTCAAAGCTCAGCGCCTGCTCACACCGGGGCCTGAGGGCACGGCCCCCCTCTCTCTTCCCCCGTGTGACAGGCTAAGGCTTCAACTTGTCGGGACAAGGAAAAATTACAAGAGGGCGATCTAGCTATCGCATTCCCTTTTTTTATTTTTAAGTTTTAATTAAAATCTAGTTGGTACTTCATTAGATTAGTGCCATATTATATTAGTTTCAGCGAGTGGACACTTATGATGGGGTCACCACGGTAAGTCCGGTGTCCACCCGTCGCCGTGCCAAGTCAGTGTGACATCACTGACTGCATCCCTGCGCCTCGCCCTCTGTGTTCCGTCTCACTGCGTAGGTACAGGAATAGGAGGTCCTCCTGCCTTTCTTGGTCAGAAGGTTTGTGTTCTCAAACACGAGTTTGTGCCCAATCAACCCCCACCGTGCCCTTCTCAGGGCGGCGACGGAGCCAAAAAGCACTGCGCGTCTCCCCAGGGGCCCGGGAAGCACAGGCCACATTCATCTCAAAGGACTTTTTTTCCTCCTGATAACATTTCACACATTAAGGAAGAGCTGAACAAATGCAAATTTGAAAACTGCTGGCAAAAATAATTATAGCAGCTCCTGAAATACCCAGAGAAGCCGGGTGAAGATTCAGAGTGCCTGTGTACGAAGAAGCAAGCCGCACTGCTAATTTTAGGATGGAAAGTCTCTTTCCTCGCCCCATCCCCTGACCCCACGAAGCCGTGTTTTCAGCAAGCAAGTCATGCACGTGAGCGGACGGAATAAATGAAACGAGGGGAGGGCGACAGTCTGCACAAGGACAGAGGTCAGCGATTTCGCCTTTCTGCATTTCTGTTCTGCGATGCAGCTGGGGCGTCGACCAGAGGCCAGCGAGACGCTAACGCAAGAATCGGTACCTCTGTAAACACAGAGGAAAATGACTTCCAGAAAGTTCTATGTCACTCCCATTTTTCTGATTAAGTGTGTGTTCTTTGAGGTCATTATAGAGCTAAATCATGCCTTGGTATAAAATAAGCTCCCTTGCTTGAGAAAAGCCCATCTTTTTCCTCTCTCTGCTTTTCTCACCTCCTATTCTTCACAGCCAGCGCGGTGTGGGGTGTTTAATTGGACCAGTGTTATGGGGACAGAGGACTTCCTTCCAGAGCACTTTCGCAAGGACGGTCACGTAGCAAATTATGTTGGAGACGCCGTCTCCCCTTTCATACCCAAGAATAAGCACGTTTACTGCCCATTAAGAAAGATCTGGGTGACCTGAGCTCAGGACTCTTATCCTGCCATGCAGCTCCGTGTGAGCGCAGTGTCACCAGCCCTTTGTCACTGCCCTGTGAGAGCTGGGGCAGTGTGGTGGCGCTCACGGTTCTCGTCTCCGCGGAGCAGCCGCAGGTCCGCTGTCAGCGTGCCCGAAAAGGGGCAGGGGGACTTAGCGTCTCACACCCTTCCCGGCTGGTATTTATCCTGCTGCCGACCGGTGATTGTCGGCCCCTCTGCTCTGCCCCCACATCGTCCTTTGCCTTTTCTCAGCCTCATCTTCTAAAGTCTTTGTCTTCTTTCATAGTTACGACACCACATTCCCGTGGAGCGCAATCTCCGTGGCTCTTGCTTTCTAAGGGCCTGTGAAGTCCCCCCCACACACACACCGTCACACGACTGGGCTCCCAGGGCACGGGATGGGACCCGCTCTCCTCGTCCCCTGCGCTCTCCTACGAGGGAGTGGCCTCCCGTGCAGCCGCTGCTCTGACTACCATCACAACTCACCATTTTACCAACTCCGTACCCCTCGACCACTCTTTTGGGCTCCACATCCAATTAGATTACTGCCTGCTTAGCCTTTCCATCTGAATATCTCAGAGGAACTTAAACTCAACAAATCCAGAACAGAACTAAGATTCTCCCCCTCCAAACCTCCTCCTGCGGTCTCTCGTCTTGCTCATTGGGTCTCGTCACCTAAGAAGTGACTGAAGACAGACATTTGATCCATCACGACAGCTTGTTCATTCTACTGCTACGTATCTTTTGAAGCTTCCTGCTTTTCTCCATTTCCACATCCCCACCCTCTTCCAAGACCCCATCACGCATCCCCCACGCCCTCACACTGCTCCCGGCCAAGCGATTTTCCACTCGAGCCAGCAGCTCGCACGACCTGCTCAGAGTGAACATCCACCCGTTTAACCCCCCGATCTAAAGTCCTTGAACGGCTTCCTTCCTTATTGTGCAGAATGAAGTCCCACGAACTCTGCGAGGCCTGGAAGACCACGCGGTTTTCTGGGCCAGCCTCCGGCACCCCAGCTCTCAAACACGGCCTGCTCTGTCCCTCCTTAGAAAACAGACAGATGTTCTTGCTTCTATCATCAGTGACTTCCCCTTTGTGATGGATTCAAGATATCAAAAAAAGTTTTTCCCCTTAATTCTCTTATGGAGGCAAAATTTATTTTCTGTCCCCTAGAAACTGTGCTGGTATGTAAATGCTGAAACAATCTGAGGTCGTTGTGGGTCTAACCCTTAAGACAACCCTTTTCTTTTTCTGTGGGTTTGTGCATCTTGAGCTGCCATCTAAGAAGCTGAATTACCTTTATGGAGGGACGGGGGAAAGGCCACACGAAGAATCAAGACTTTGAAAAGAGAGAGAACCTCCCCCATGCCAGCTGACCCAGCCTTCAAGACACCCACCACGGAAGTGACAGACAGCTTGGGTATCCCAGCCTCACCGAGATGCCCAGTGACAATCAGCTGACGTCACATGTAATGCGAGCACGATGCCGCCGAGCAATCACGCCACACCAGCTAATACAATGATTATTCTGTTAAACCGTTAAGGGTTGAATTGGTCTGGTAGGCAGCCCTGCAGCTGCCTGGTCAGAAGCAAGGGATGCTACGCCGGTGATTCAGGCGCTCTGTACGTCCACGGATGGCCATTTTGGCAGAAGGATTTGTAGCAGGTAAGGGAAGGTCACGTCTAGAGTGACTTTCTAGTGACAGCGAGCAATTTCCTCACTCGTGACGGAAACAGGTGAGAGTTACACCCTGCCTTCGTGGCTGGCTGCTGACTCGGGGAATGGTGTCGTGCTGAACACTGAGTGTGAGTCCCCGCTGTTGGCAAGCGAGACACTCCGAGATGGCCCCATTCACACCGGTTTGGGCAGGTCCCCGCCTGCACAGCCACTCGGTTTGGGAGCCCACTGGGCAAGGACAGAGGAGGCTTGGCTCTCATCAAGTCACGGGCCTGGTGGTACATGGTGGGAGCAAGGGAAGGTATGTCTGCAATCTAGGAAACTGTTTGGAATGATTTCAGGATATGGAGAGTGCACTAGCCTTCTTGGTTGTGTTAATAGTCTATTTTGAAAAAACAAAACAAAACAAGTACGAGTTCTGTTTCCATCAAGAATAATGCATATGGTTAGATTTCAAAGGACTGATATCTCAAGAGAATCTTTGTTTTTGAGAAAAGAATTAGATTTGGAAATTGAGCCCTGGACTAACTACTTAGTAGCTGTGCTGGGTATAATTTATGGGGCTAATTAACTTTTATTGGGTGAAAGATAAAGTAGACAGTACACTAAGTGGCAAGGCACTGGCGTATGATTAAAAAATAAAGAGATACCTGAACTGATGGGAAGCTGCCTAGTAGAGGAGCCCAAGAAAAACAAGGCGAATTGACCATAAATCCAACCCAGCTGTGGGAGGGAGCGTCCTGCTGCCAGATCGTATGCAGGGGTTAGGGCGGTGGCTTCAGCACTCCTCCCGCCGACACCCCCTTCTTCCTCGAGCCTCACAGAGTAACTGAGGGTACAGAGTTAACAGGAGATTACAAGTGCTGCATGTGCCAGGACGGGACCTTAGAAGGTACGCTCCAATGCCAAGGAAAGAGGTTGCTGGGACTCTGTCATATAATCTGCTTCTTTCTTCTCAGAATTACATGAAGTGCAATTGCTGAGATACCTTTAAAATACCTCAATTTCTATGTTCTATCATAATCCCAAGGAAGTCATGGCTACACCAGTGAGATGATCCTGGAACTAAAACAATGAGCAAATTACTTTCTTGTCTCGATGTCTCAATGCAATGTTGGGACGATTCTGACTTACAGAGTCGTGGGGAGTGCGTGTAAGTGGCTTCTACCCCAGTTTCAGGTTCTTAAAAACATATTAAAGATATAAATTAAAAACAAGTATTTACTGAACCCTTAATGTGTTATTCGGTGAAAGCAGAGACACCGAACAGACTTCCATTTCATTAAATTTGCAAACCTATGTATGATAAACGCAGTCATCTGCGGGTTCGTCAGCTTGATGAACAATAACCATATGCTGGCTAAGGAAGACAGTGGGTGACTAAGGTCTTCCATATACAGACGCATTGGCTGAATCTACGTATCTACTACAAGATATATAAAGTGAGAAATAAGACACTCTCACATGGTGTTTTAGAAACAGAAGTTAACATCGAGTAGATTTTCCTAAAGCCTGAACATCTCATTTAAATAAAACAAACACTTAACCTACACTTTAGACATTTAAACAGAGCCCTAATGAATCAATTAATTTCCTAATTTGTTTTGGACATCATTAAAGTATTCAGCTATAATCGGGCATCCATACCTTCGTAATGCCTGGTAGCAGAAAATTCTTAACTGGTAAAAAATAAAAGGGTCAACTCACAGTCTACGTTCAGCCTTTTAGATTTCTTTTATTGTTATTTCTAGAGTTTTTCCTGGGCAGGAAATGCTTTTACCCCCTTTCATATGGAAATTATTTCCACAATACGCACCATCAATATTCATCAAGTATCACAGCAATTAACAAACCGTGAATAATCTGGAACAAAAATTTAATGCATGAAAACCCACAAACATCTAGGTGGCTGTTAATAAGGCTATGTTTGGGGTAATCACACACAAATTTAATTTTAAATATACTTCCCTTAAGGAAGGGGTATCAATGTTAATTTAAGAATTTAATTTGCATGGTGTTTTAATAAAATGTCTTTCAAGGAATGTGCAAAAACATCATGCCAGAACTTTGCTTATCAACCGAATATTCAGTGTTCTTTTATGGACTGAAAATAAACTATTCCCTTTATATTTATGTAACTTTATATAACTCCTTTGTAAATTTTACATAATCCTATAGCACCTTAGCGTAAGACTACACAAGTTATTTATATACCTCAGAAAACAATTTTGAAATTAGTAGTAAAAAAACTTTGTTCGGTTTTAAGCCACACTAAAGTTTAGTCAAGGTACTTCAAGGTGGATTATCTCTACAAGTGAGTTTCCACTGATTTAAACTTCAAGTACATTCTAATTTAGCATTTTAAACTGGTGTGTATCAATACCAGATACATCATCACCCTTTCTGTCTTCTCTTGTCTAACCTTGATGACGAAAGGGGAAGGGACGGCGACTGCTCCTGGGGGAGGGGTGTGCCTGGGTCTGGCAGTTGTACACAGCGGCCCTCAGGACGGGTGAGGGGCAGAGCATGAGGGCTGGGCCTAGATCAGTTCTCCCTATTTCATGAAGGTTTTTTTCTCCTCTCAGTGAAAGAATAAAGGAAAGCCAATAGAAACTGAGAAGAGAAATTATGAAGATACAAGCAGAAGTGAATTACATTGAAAATAAAGATATAATAGAAAGAGTTGACAAGAAGCCAGCTAATTCCTACAAAGACTAATAAAGTAGATAAATCTCTGGCATGACAAATCAAGAATGAAAAAACAGCAGAGATAAAGAATATTAGAAATGTAAAGGAGGATTAATTATAGTTAAGATGAATTATAGAAGTTTTAAATATTACAAGAAAAATACAACAAAAAATCTTATGACAAATTTGAATAGACAAAAATTGCCATTTCCTAGAAAACAGAAGTTACCAAAATATACTGAATAGAAAACCTGAAGGTATGTATGTGTCATGATTAAAGGTGTTCAATCCATAGATAAAAATGTTTCCCTCGACAACAGTAACAAAAAAATCAGGAAAACATTATAGCCCATATGACTTTCCAGGCATCTTATACCAAATATTTACGAGAGAGATAATTCCAACCTTATGCAAACTTCCAAGAGCAGGGAAAAAAGTGGGGCCTTATGTCACCCCACTTTACGTAACTAACATAGCTCGGTAACAAAATCAGTAGGAAGGGCGTGAAGAAAGAAAACTACCTTCTAGTAACATCACTCATGGGCATGCATGCAAAACCCCACGTAAGTATTAGCGGGCCGGACCCCGAGCGCGCTGCGTGTTCTCTGTCACTGGGTTCAGACACTCTGACTTCGTTGGCAGTTACTTCATTTCGGCTTAATTTCCACCAGGGAGGAACCAGCGCCCGCTCGCCCCGATTCCCTCCGCCCGGTCGTGTTCTGCCCTCCTTGGGGTTCGTGCTTCCTTTCCCGCGGCCTCTTCTGAGTGGGTAAGCTGTTTTCTAAGCTGTTTTCTTCCTTGTTGCTTGAGGTCCTTGTCCTTTGCTTTCTGCTCCCGTCTCTCACCCTTTCGTTCTTGCCCTCTCCCATACTGACCGTGTCAGCCCCCCGTCTCCTTCCCCTTCCTTTGTGTATGTCAGTGAGGAGGTTACCATTCTCCACAGACCCTAAGTCTGATTTTATTCGTGTCTTCACTGCACTCTCGACTGGGACTTCAGGAAGCTTCAGCTCCCATCGACTCACTTCCCAGGTTCTATGAGCTCGTAGTCTAATGTTTTTCCTTCTAACGTGTTCCTGTTTGATACAGCCCATGTTTGGATGTCCCTCAAGGTGTCACAACACCTTTGTTCACTCTCCTCTTTCCAGAAGTGGGATGTCAGCTGGGAGGTAACATCTCACAGTCTGAGTTTGAGATTGCCTTTGTTTCCCCCTCATACTCAAAAGGTGCCTCCGATGGCTATAGAATTCAAAGTGATTTTCTGCATTCAATCTCCTACCGTTTCCGTAGGGTCGGCTGTGAGTCTGCAGGTGTTCCTCCGGAGGTGACGAGTGTGCCCTCTGGGGCCGTGACCACTTATCACCTTTCGCCGTGTTCTGCAGCTGCGCTGGCACGCGTGGAGGCATGGACGTCGGGCGTTTTCTCCTCTTTCTCCCTCCCTCCCTTTCTTCCTGCTTGGATTTTGTTGGGATTCCAAGATTTGAAGATAGGTAAATTTTAACAACTCTAGGCAATTTCTTACCTACTATATTTTAGATGTTGCTACATCCCCCTTTTATTTTTAAATTTCCTCTGAAACACTGATTTTACACACACACACACCTGATTTTTTTGTATTAACCTATTTTTTTCTTTCATTCTCTGTTTTCCTAAACTTTTTTAGCCATGCTTATTTTGGGTTATAGCCTTCAGTTTTCCAATTATTTTATCATATGCATGTATCTGGAATTTAATCCAGCCATTGAGATTTTTGCATTTTATTTTTTCATTCCCAGAGTTTCACTTTCTGCTTTTAAAATAGTTCCATACTCTTTATGGATTCTATTTTCAAAATCATAATTCCAGTCTCTCTATTATGTCTTTATATGTGTGTGTATATATATAGTTTCTATCTACACATGTATTCAGTTTTTCAAAATATTCCGTTTCTGAATGGTTGTTAGAATTTCTGGATGCACCTCATGTGCCACTTTATTTTTCTTTTGTATTTTATGTTTACTTTATAGGAAATGCTACATTCCTGAGAAATACTTCATTTGATATTCTAGTTCACTGACCGATTTTATTACATTTCTTTTCAGCAATTCAACTGAGATTTTTATTTTTGAAAACGTGTTTAAATTTCCACATTTCACACAAAGCTCAGAAGGATATTAGGTAAACTTATTTTGAGGTATTCAGTTTGCAGTAAAAGCACTGTTTGCTTGTGTGCCAACTTGTTAACCCTCTTTAATGGTATCCGCTCTTCTGCTTCTTGGTTAGCCTGTTCTGTCCCTCGGTGAGACCTGCCTCCCCGGGTCCAGCTGAGGTGGGCTCTGACAAGAGCACGCAGCTGCTGATGGTAAGGGCAAGCCCGCCTCGGACTCAGAGGGGCTTCTCCCTCGGAGGGGTCTGGAGTGACCTGGGCCCTGCTTGAGCTCTGCAGACAGGAGTCACAGCTCGTGCGTGGTCATATGTGGCCCCCTGCTCATCCCAAATGGGTTGCGGCTGACTAAATCAATGGCTCCTTGTCAGACTGTGTTTCCCCTTTTCATTTCACCCCCACGGCCCTCTCCTGCTTCTGCTCCAGGTGTAGCTGAGCTGGAAGCTCACCTGAAACTGCCCGTGAGCTACCCAGCTCTCTTCCTGAACGAGCTCTGGATTTTTATTTCCTTCATTCTTGCTTTTCTGTGATTCTGATCTCCCTTCATGTCTAGCTCTTAGGAATTCCTCAGAAATTTTCTTCCACCAATGTCTTTCCTTGTTTTCTGGGGAGTTGTGACTTTATTTTCTGGAACACGATTTATTACCTGAAGGGCAATTAGCTATTTGTGTTCTCTCTTCACCAGTTATTTGTTTTTAAACCACATTCATTCACTGATCTCTTTTTCTATTTATATTCTCTCATGTGTTTAAATAAAATTAATATTTTAATGAGCATTAGATAGGTTGCTTCACTGTGGTTTTATTTAAACATTCTGTACCACTTGATATGTCAACTGCAGTCCCAATGTAAACAATACTGGAGTGGACATACTTAGAGAAATGTACACATTTACACAGTCATGGTTACTTCCACAGAAGCATGCTGAAGCAAAATTACTGCAGTAGATGCCAAGTTTAAAATTTAAGATTATGCTATGAGCACTGCTCAGCTTCCTCTAAAGAGACAGCGGAGGCTCAATTTTGGGTGCTTTTGCTGTCGGCTTATCCATGATTGCGATTGGGAACAAATGACTGATTTTCCATGCTAAGTGTAAGTGTCACACTAAGCAAAAGAAGGAACACTTCTGCCAGCTGTTTCACAAACAGCTTAGGTGCTATAGGAGAATGTGAGTGAAAAGTAAAAGGAGGTGTCACCACTTCTATTTTTAACACCTGACTCTACTGTTACTTTTACAACTATAGTTAAAATATGTAGTTAGAATGTATATAATCTATCAATCAATACATGTGTATATACATGTATGTATGTTTGTATAGATGTACACATAATGGACTAAATCAGGGGTGTCTAACCTTGTGGCTTCCCTGGGCCTCACCTAAAATACACGAACACTGACAACAGCTGATGAGCTAAAAAAAAGGTCTGTGCATAAATTTTGTGATGCTTTAAGGAAGTTTACCAATTTGTGTTGGGCTGCACTCAAGGCCGTGTGGGCCATACAGGGCCCGCAGGCCGCAGGTTAAACGAGCTTGGATTAAATGCCTGTGTCCCCCGCAAATGCACGTGTTGAAGCCTTAAGCTCCCACGTGGTGGTACTTGGAGACGGGGCCTTTGGAGGTGATTAGGTGTCGATGGAATCACAAAGGCTGACACTAATGATGTGATTAGTGCTCTCATAAGAGGCAGCAGAGAGCCAACTTCCTCTCTTTTTCCACCATGTAGGATGCAGGGAGAGGTGGCTCTCTGCAGTCCAAGAACAGAACTTTCTTCAGAATCCAGCTATGCCAGCACCCTGAGCTTGGACTTCCAGCCTTCAGCACTGTGAGACATAAATGTTTGTTGTTTAAGCCCCTCTGCCTCCAAGCTGAGAAAGACTGGGGTACTGAGAAGCGGGTAGCTGCTGTAAGGAGAGCCACATGGAGGGGCCTTAAAGAGAGCCACATGGGCCAGCCCTGGGGGTGATGCTACACCCCAGGGGGCCTGAAGGGCAGAGCACCGAACCAAAGATTATTCTCAGGCCTTCAGACCTGACGAAGTGGCTGTGCTGGGTGTTAGACTTGCTTGGGCCCCTCACGCCTTCTGTAGTCTCCAGGTCTCCCTTTGGGATGGCCCCAGCATTTGCAAAGCGCATCACTTATCTGGTTTCATGGGTTCAGAGCCTCAGGAATTGTGTCTCCAGTTTCCAACATGCCTGATTTTAGAACTTTACATGAGATGCCGGGACTTCAGATTTGCCACTGGAACGAGCTAAGACTTTCGATGCAGATGGGATGGAATAAACGTGTTTTGCATGTGAGGAGGACACTGATTTGGGGAGGCCACGGGTAGACGATAATGAACTCAATGTTTGTAAACCCGCTCCCCCAGGGGTATGTTTAAGACCTAACCTCCAATATGATGGTACTGGAGATGGGGCCCCCTGGGAGGTAATTAGGGCTAGGTGATGTCATGAGGGTGGGACCCTCTTGGTGGGACTGGTGCCCCTGTGAGGTGAGGTGCCAGAGAGGAGGCCATGTGAGCACACAGGAGACAGCAGCCACCTATGAGCAAGAGAAGTCCCTGGAATATAATGCACCGATGGCACCCTGCCCTTGGACTTGCAGCCTCCAGAACGGTGGTAAATAAACCTGTTGTCTAAGCCACCCTGTCTGTAATGTCTTGTGGTGACAGCCCAAGCAGGCAGCACGCACGCATGCACATACAAATGCACTTTTTCTTTCCCCCAAACTGGAAAGCTTCATAGGCGCAACCTGATAGAATTTTAATCCAAACATTTAACATTACAATTTGAGGATTCTTTCCTTCAGATTTCTGAGAAAGTTCTAGAAAAATGATGTTTCTCCTTGATTCAGATTCTGGTAGCTCCAGTATTTCTAGGTTGCTAGCCAGTAACTTGGCCTGCATGCTACTGTCCACATTATCAAATCCTGCATTCGGATGGGGCCTTTGGTGATCACTTTGTTTCTTTTGTCCTGCTTTCTGTTAGTTTTATAAGAAGCCTCCGCACTTTGGGTACCTAACAGCACACTTTTTGTCCTGCCCAGTGAGAACCTCGTCGATCCCTAAGAGATGTGGGGCTTACGTGGAAGACTTCCACACTCGGGGCCGGCCCTTCGCCATTGTGTCAGAAAGTTATTGCTGCTGTTGTTTTTTTTTTTCCAAACTGAAACGACCAGAAAGAACAGATCTGTAAATATAATGGTATCTGCAATCATTGTGCTGTATAAATGCCACATTATCCCAGCACTGAACAAAAAACTCTGCCAGCAGGCAGATTTTCTGAGCAGAAATCACTAGTACAGAAGGAATCCACTCACAATGGGACAGAAGGTCAAGTATGAAGTCTGGGGCCCAGAGTTCAGTGGGACTCTCCCACCAGGAATGTGCTGGGCAACTCTGAAGGAGACGCCTCCTTCTCCTGACTTGCACTTTGTGGTCTCAGAGTGGGAATAGCAATGCCATTCCTCAGGGTCATCAGGAAGACAAATACACTTCCTGTGAGGTCCTTAGACTGATTCCTGGCCATTGACTGGTGCAGTTATTATTATTACTTCTGTCACCGCTGGTTTCCTTCCTATCTATGCTGTTGCAAAATATGAACTAAGTCTTACATCTGCGGCTCATGTGCCCTGATTGTCATCAACTGCACAGGGTTTTCAGTCAGACAGGATTGGGCTACTTTCTCAGTTCCTTCATGCTCTGACCTTGTAATTTTGGAAAATCTGCTTAGCTTCTCTGTGTCTCCCTTAATTGAGCTCTGAAATAGGGGACAATAACGTGTGCCTTCTAAATAATGCTGAAGATTACATACGATAATGGATGTAAGTACAAATAGATGTATTTTATAAAGCACTGAGAATAGTGTCTTCAAAGTAAATGATTACTGTAATAACTAATTTATTTCTATTAGCAATTCTTACCATTAATTTTATGAAAATAAAAAAAAAATCCCAAGAATTTCTGGCAAAACTCATGTAAGATACTTAAACCTTCTCCTGGTCTGTGCCATTACCCATTCATACCACAAGACTGTCTCTTATCTTCAAACCTAAAATCGTTTTCTTTGTTTGCTTTATAAGGGAGAGATGTTACAGGGAGGATATCAAGCAAATACTGCAACTAGAAAAGGGCTGTTAAAAAGCACACCCCTAAACACATTTTTAAAAAGAGATACTAAACAACCCATTGTCCCTAAAGAAAAGAACAGCAAACAGATTAAGATCACAACAGGCACCATGAAAAAAATCGCAGAGTGAAAAGGTAGTTATAAAAAGAGCTGGGAACAATGTAAGCGCTATAAATACACACGTAATTTCACCACCCTCTCTCTCTCTGTTAGACGCACTGCCTTTCAGATTGGTCTCATGCATCTGTTCAAGACAAAAGCCTGAAGCCTCTTAAATTACTCAGAGTTCTTAAAAACATACACGTGGGGTTGCAAATTTTAAAGTATTTAAATTTTATTTAAATCTGTTTGAAGCCGGTGTTGCGTCCCTGAATTTGGAAGGAGATAACGTATTTCCCATAACTGAATCACTCTTACGCATTTAAGAACTTTACTGAATGCTAATTAAACCAGAAAATAAAATGCCAAGCTCATTCAAATCATATTTTGCAAGATATTTTAGAAGATAACAAAGGTGTTGCAGTTGGCAGTGAAAAATTAACTAGTGGGTATTTTTATTTTTGGTTTATTTATTGGCAAGACCTTGTCTTTTCTTGAGACTCTGTGTTTATGAATTTACCTGAGATGTTCTAAGATACCATCTCTAAGGCTAGATTGCATAAATATTGGCTGACCCATCATATCCTAGATTATCAGATACTGAAAACTATTCCTTTATAATTCAAGAGAATACTCTGGTCACAATATTAAACACTTACATACAGCAAGTCTGTTCTAGATTTCTCTTGATGGCACTTTCCCTTTTTAATAAAACAACTCTGTTATTCTGTGTGTGTTATTTTTATTTACTTTTAAAACATTTAAAGAATCAAGTTGGTCCTGACTTGTGGCCAGAAATCTGGTTGCTAGAATAAAACTACTTGGGGGTCGTCGGCTGCGTGCTGCATTTTCTTGGGTAGTCTGAGTGAAAGCGGCAATGACGGGGACCACGGGTCATGAAGAATGGTTTGACGAGACTGGTTTGCAATAGACCCCCATGAAGAAATCAAGTCTACAGACACAATCCTACATTTTTCTATTTTTCAGCAAGAAGTAAGGGATGTATTAACTTTTATTTCTCACCAAGGAATGGAAAGAAAGCAGATGGGATATAGGAGGGAGCCACGAGAAGCAGACCAGTCTTACATCCCTTGTCCACTGTGAACAGAGAGAATAAGAGACGCCAAAGACAAAAATTACCGTCTTCTTTCTAGTAAATGCACCATTTGTAATCTAGAAAGTGGCCAGAAGCGGAATGGGACGGAGGGAGACAAAGGGCGCCTCCAGAACCATCATCAGAACGCCTGTGATGATCCCCGAGAACAGGAGACACAAGTTGTATTTGCTTAACTCCTTTCTTTTCAGCTATGCAATTGCGATTGAGCTCTTAAAATAACTGCCTGTTTTAAATTAATACATTTTAATCAGTACATAAGAAACTGAACAATGTGCTAGTGTTGGGACATGAAGGAGGGGCCGATAGGAGACACTTCCTGGTGACGCTGAATGAACCACTGAGGCAGGTGACAGATCTCATCCCCCTCCCCCTCTGCGGAAGCACGAGGCACAGAGCTGTGTGCCTCAGGCAAGAAAGTGACTGACAGATGAAAGGACCCGCCTACTCGCTTCCAGGGCAACCGCGCAGGGCAGGATGCCAATCAGCCAGCCTGGCACGGGGTTTGGCTGGCAAGGCGCATGTTTCCGGAGCACACGGGAGCACCGGCAGGGAATTTAAAAAGGGCGAGAGCCTCTGCGCACTCTTGCTCTCTGGGGTCGCTGGGATGGCAGGGGCGGCCAGGGGCGCCGGGGGCCTAGAGCCCGCCCCCCACCAGCAGGAGGAGAAAGGAGGTGGGAGATGACCGGAGCGGGGTGCACGCATGTGCAGCTCTGGGATTGCTGCTGGCTGGAGATGAGACCGCCTCCCTTTAGCTTCTGTGGACACCCGCTCAGAGAATCCTGCTGGGCTGGACCCCTGGTTCCCCAAAAAGGACAGATCTCATGGTTGGAAGGGAGAGGGAACTCTGGGTGCAGCCTGAGACGGGTCTGGTTTGGTAGGAGGTGATAAGACGACTTTCCTTTGGGAGTTTAGAAATTGTGTAGCCTTTAAATGAAAACTCCTTCCCATTTGCACCAAAGCCTCTGCTGCTCATAGGGATGCAGGCAGCAGGACCCCCCATTTTTCTGTTCGGTAACAGAAATGGTGACTCTGGTGGGACAGTAGCTACCACCTGTGGCTGGTTGGCCCCAAGAGTGGGACTGTGGGGTTTCCTAGTTTTCAGTAATCTCTCTGCACTTGCACTTGAGGTGCCAGCCACCTAAACACCCCTGGCAGGTGGACAAAAATGGGTCTGGGAGAGAGAGTCAAAGAAGGGGTGAGGATCACCTCAGTTTTGGGGCTGAAAACTGGAGTCCACATGAGGATTGGCTGAGTTTCGGGGGGGAACCACTGTTTATGAGATGAGTGGGCAGAAGATGTGCTTGTGAGCACTCGTCTGGAATATTGGAGATGTGGTTTGAAATTCTGCTTATGGCCTTGTTTATAGGCCTTCTTATGGTCCTGGCTTTGGTTCTGTGTGACTGGGCCCAGAGAGGCTATTCCATGTGGGCTCCCGAATGGACCCCATTGGGGTAGGATTTTAGCAGACTGGGCTAAATGGCGCCTGAATTTAAGGTCTAAGGAGGAATTGATTTTCTATTGTAACATGGTGTGGCCTACATATGTTTGGGATTACGAGAAAACATGGCCCCTAAATGGTTCCCTAAACTACTGTACCAGCATGCAGTTCAAGCTAAATTGCCAACAGTTAGGCAAATGGGATGAAATCGGTACGTTAATGTGTTTATGTCATTACATGATGGGTTTTCCCCAGGGACAGGACAATGTTTGATGGTACAGAGAAGGGGAATAGCCTCCAAACCCCTCTCTGTTAGGAGGACGCAGGAAGAGAAGGAAAAATAAGAAAATAAGTCTCATTCGTGCCCTGAATCCAGGGGATGGATACAGGATGAATACCAGGAAGGCCTCCCCAGTCACCACCCCACCACCAGATGTTCCTGAACTGGCTCTCCTGGGCTCCCCCTCAAAGACCCACCTGGGCACCCACTTTGGCCGGGGAGTGTCCCTATCCAGAGAAAGACAGTCAGTCACCCAATAGGCAGAGTGGGTCAGGAAGGCTGGCCCGCTGGCTACTATTGGGCCTGTGCTGCGTTTCCCCTTTGGACTCACTGTGTTGGGTTGAGCTGTGTGGGACCTTGGGAGCCATGGATGACATTTTTGGGGGCGTTCGTTCTGCAATGCCCAGCCCCTATGCTCTGATGGCCACGGTGCCCTGGGGTGCCTGCCTGAGTGGGCAGAGCTAGCCGGCGATGTGGACGTGGTGTCTGACCCCCAGTGCCCACCCCAGCAGCTGGAATGACAAGTCCAGGAGGGGAGATCCCAGGACTACGAGCTGGGGCACAGGGCAGCGTTTCTTTGCTGTGGGAGTAGGAAGAACCCTGGTGGAGCAGTGAGCTGCACAGCCAGCTTGTCCGAAGGCCTTGAGCTCTCTGGTACTCCTGGAGGATGAAAGTACCCCTCGGGAAGTCCCCCACTTTGACTCTTCAATGGCCTGTTGAGTGGCAGCTGCCCATCAGCTACTCGACACCAGTGGGCGTGCTCTGAAGGAAGCCAATGCTGACGGACCGGATGCTGCTCGGGGCCTCTTTGCTTTCCTTGGTGGGTACGGCTCCCTCATTGGGCAGCTGCAGAATGACGTTTGTGCAGACTCCCCAAGCAGCAGTCTTTGGTTTGAGTATAATTTCATGGAATTCACCGCCACACAGTGATGGTTTATGGCTTCACACAAGACTGTCAAGACCTATTTATAACAGTTTCTTTTCTGCATACACTACCTACAAAAATACCCCACAGCTAACATTATACTTTACAATGACAAATATGAAGCTTTTTCAGTAAGATCAGGCACAAGGCAAAAATGTCCCCTCTCACCACCGGAAGTCCTTGCTGACGCAATATGGCAGAGCAACACAAGGACCTGAAGAGTATACACATTGTGAAGGAAGACAGACAACTGTCTTTGTTCACAGATGACATGATTGTTTCTGTAGAAAATCTGAATGGATCAACAAAAATGCAATTAATAAGCAATTATAGCAAGGTTGCTGGATACAAAGTTATTGTACACAAGTCAATTGCTGTCCTATGTACCAACAATGAATAGGTGGGATTTTAAATTTAAAAAATCATTTTTATTAGCATTCAAAAAATGAAATGCTTAGCTGTAAGTATAACAAAGTGATAAGATTTATAGAAGAAAAAAAATCTCCCAACTTCTAATGAACAAGACCAAAGAACTAAATAAATGGAGAAATAGTCCAGGTTTAAGATAGGCGGACTCAGTACTGTCGAGATGTTGGTTCTTCCCAACTTGGTCATTAGATTCAGTGCAATGCAATCAATATCCCAGCAAGTTATTTTATTTTTGTTGACAAACTGATTTTAAAGTTTATTTGGAGTATCAAAATGACCCAGAATAGTTAACGAAATACTGAAGGAGAATGAAGCTGGCGGATTGACACTACCCTACTTCCAGACTTACTATGAAACTATAATAATGAAGACAACGTGATAATGGAGAAGGAATACACAAACAGATCGGTGGAACAGAACAGAGAGCCCAGACACAGACTCTCACAGTCAACTGGTCTTCGACGAAGGAGCCAAAGTAACACAATGGAGCAAAGGTAGTCTCTTCAACAAATGCTGCTGAGGACAGAGAGACATCGGGACCCCTGTGCACTGTTGGTGGGAGTATAAAATGGTGCAGTCGCTATAGAGAGCGGCATGGCAGTTCTTCGAAAAGTTAAAAATAGGTTTATTTTTTGAAATGGTGAGTGCACTTTAGGGTGCGTATCAAAAGGGATTGAAATCAGATTCTCAAAGTCGTGTTTGGCACTCGTGTTTGTAGCAGCACTATTCACACTCCCGTGGCTCACAGCAAAGAACAATTTTGCTGTAACAGAGCTTTGTGGTGAGTTATCTTTGAATCTTCCTTCCAGGACCCATTCTAGGATGAAGGAACAGCCCCTATCTAAAACTGCTTATCTCTAAGAGAGGGGGGAAAATGGATGAAGAGACAACATAATGGTTCTTGAATCTTCAGAAGTGTCACTTCCTCTCTTATTTAAGAGGCCAAAGCAAGTCACATGGCCCAAAGTGACTGAGTTGAGGTGAGAAATATAATCCTGCCATACGGATGGGTCTGGTAGGGAATAAGAGTGAGCATTTTGACAATAAAATCTATTTCTAGTGGTTAAGGCCACAGCCTGTAGAGGTGAAATGCCTACTTTAAATCTTACCTCTAACAGTCATCAGCTAAGTGACCTCAGGCAAATCAGCCAATCTGTCATTTTCCTCATTTGTAAGATTAGGGTGGTGAAGTTCATTACTTCATAAGGTTGCCCTAAGTATTAACTAAGATAATACATACAAAACACTTGGTACAGTCTCTGCCACATGGTATACTCTGTGTGTTTACAATTATTAGTAGTAGTAGTATCCACGTGAAGGCAACAGTTTTTGTTCAGACCTTCATTCCTTAAATATTTGCTCAGTGTCTGCTATTCATGTTTGCTTGTCCTTTGTTCTACACGTAAACTATTTCTCTCTCTCTCTCTCATGAGTGTTATTAAATTCTTTTCTTTAACCAAGTAGGATTTATCCTTCATTACAGACATATGGCATATTCATAAAAAGCAATGAAGGGAAAGCTTGGTACTGCAGTCATATTGTTTCACTGTCAAAAATTTTGTACATGTGTTTCACTGCCTATTAACTCAAGAGTTTTCCTAAATTGACAGTGCAAAGAGTCATTCAGTCAATCGATTACTCTCTGAATTCCTAATCTGGGCAATGAACTGGGAACACACAAAGTGACACGGCGTTGCCTTTGATGTTTTCATTGTCTAATGAGGGAGGCAAAATACTCACATTAAATGCCAAATAGTCTGGGTGTGGGTAAAGGGAAAGAAGAAGGGAGGAGTCAGAGCAAAGGAGATGTGCAAAGATCTATGTGAATGCAAAATGAAATTGAATCTCCAGCTGCAACCTGGGGAGACCACATTTTATTTACTGGAAAAACTACCTAGGACAGTGAAAACATGATTTTGAGGCTACAAGGTTAGCAATATGGAGTTGAAAACACATGAAGGAATGATTATAAACGCTTGGTTTACATTAAAAGTAGACTTTCATGAACTTTTCTCATTTAACAATCACTATTAAATTCACTTTCGTTGTTTCACAATTAGCCCCACTGACTCCTGTTTTCCTCTATCACGAAGCTTCTGAGCTTGTGCTTACCCTTCCTGGCCTTGGGTGTTCCAAATGCAAGGCACATTTTACTCCTTTCCCTGCTTCTGAGGATGGAAACACCACAGGTGAAGGGTGTAATATGGTGCCCACCAAACTCAAGGTTCCCTACTTTCTCTGGAGAAGAGTATGATGCGCCTGCTTATCTCAAATTGAGACCAGAATTTCTTGATACCAGAAAACAGAGAGCTAGCGAAGACCTTGAACTGCCCCAGATTCCCCAGGTGATACTCTGCACGGCCCCAAATCGGGACCATGATTTGCAGGTCCCAGTGCAAAGTGCAGATGCAGAGCCTCTGTCTGAAAATTACTAAGAATTTCAAAATGGTAGCATTAAATCATTCTAGAACTAGTCTAAGCACCAGACCCTAAGCTTATGCACAGGGGACACCCTCATGCCTGCCCTGCCTGATTTCTGGCTGATGGTGGGATTTCTTAGTTGTCCATGGGGTTCTTGAGCCCAGTGTGGACATTTTTCTCAGGGCATGGAGGTGAATGGCAGACCCACTCTGTGGAAATGCAAAGAAATGAGCAACCATAATTTCCACAAAAAGAGACAATTAATGGGAAGAAATATATAAACAAACTTCACTTTTTTCATTTGAATCTTCTTGAAGGATACAAGACAAAAATTGCATGCCTTATGTAGACAATAATTAAAATCAGTTGATTTTATTTCGTTCTAATACGAAGAGAAAATAGTTTAATGGTGAGGCATTAGTCATCACCATTTAGGCAGGGCTATGCTGTAAAAACAAACAGCGCCCACACTGCAAGGGCTTATCATAGCAACAGCTCACTTCCTCTTTCCCAGTGTGTTCACAGGAGACTCTCCAGGGCAGCTGTCCTTTATGGGGCAACTGAAGATTAGTTCCTAACTTCAAAAATGTATACAAGGAAATCCGCAAACTCATGATTAGAGCAGAGATTCTACACAACTGAATGTCTTACACTCAAACACATGTTCACTGTCTCCCATAATCAGTCATAAAATTGAGCTCATGCCTTTACAGTTGTGTCTTTTCATTCCAAACACGAGAAAGCTTCTTTACTAAGATTCTATATGAAAGCACAATTTCATTTCGCATGGCAACAGGCAGTGCAATTTTGCATTAGATAAAGTGCAACTATACCTCATATGCTTTTGTAGTGTGGAAAATCTACTCATTCTATTTTTGCTCAAGCAAAATCAACACAGAAACCAGATGATACATTTCATTTCGATCAAGGGTTCCATGGAGCTTCAGAGACACAAATGAGATTTATGGCTCTTTAGAAGCTACAGTGCATAAAAACAAAATGACTTCAAAAACCCTATTTTCTTGAAGTTAAATGCAAATCAAATAGGCCCTAATCTACTCAGCCTTTATCTAGTGCCATTTGCTGTAGCGTCTCGAAATTTAATATGACTATTTTGCATTTATATGGCACTTTCTATTTGCTCTTTTAAACAATTACTCCACACAGTCATTTTTAAAAATAATTTTTATTAAATTTGTTGGGGTGACACTGGTTAGTAAAATTGTATAGGTTTCAAGTGTACAATTCTATACTACATCACCTAGCTGCACTGTGTGCTCACAGCCCAAGTCAGCTTTCCGTCCAGCACCACATATTTGACCCCCTTGACCCTCTACCATCCTTGCCCCACTCATCCTCTGACAACAAACTGCTAAACTGTTGTCGGTGTCTGTGAGTTTGTTTGTCTTGCTCATTAGCTGCTTTCAGCTTTATATCCCACATATGAGTTAAATCATATGGTTCTTGACTTCTGTCTGACGTATTTTGCTAAGCAATGTAATCTCTAGGTCCAACGACGCTGTCACAAATGTTTCATCTTTTCTCATGGCTGAGCAATATTCCATCATGTACATGTGCCACATCTTCCTTATCCAGTCATTTATCAAAGGACATACTGGATGTGTCCATGTCTTGGCCACTGTGAAAAATGCAGTCATTTTTAATTTATTCCATGAGCTCTGATGGGCCAACTGGTCCTATTTTACAGTTGAGGATACTGTGAAGATCTGAGGTTCCCATGGTGTCACAGGAACCCCAGTGCTGACCTAGGACATCTGCTGGTTGAGAACAGGGGGCCTCTGAGTTTTCTGCCAATGCCAGCAAGTAGGTGTGGCAGGAACCTAAACCTGGGACATGCCTGACACTTTCCTTATTCCAGCCAACTGGTGTCAGTTACCTTCAACTCTTTTCTTCTTCACTTGACAACTGCTTGCAAAAATCCCTCTCTATTGGCAAATACACCCTCATTTCTTGTGGTAGATTAGCAGAAGTTTCTGAGCAGATAAAATCACTTGCAAATTGTGCATAATTCACAGAGACCTCCCTCTCCCCCACTGGTTGGGGCCCATTGGTGTCAGCTGGTATGGCAGTGTAAAGAGACTGCCTGAGACGTTAAGGTGAAGGTCATTGTACTGATCCCAGCATGGCAGCATCACATTATTGCATTTCTTATGGGTTGCACATATGACCTTGATGCTCAATTTATGAATTTATAATCTTTTCACTGTTGATCCAAGACACATATGGATCAGTGCAATCCATCACCATTACAATTCGGCCACTGTGGTTAAGACGGCAATTCAAACTATGTAAAGAGAAAATTTTATTTCTTCTAAGAAACTTTTGAGGTTCTCCTTGAGAAAAAATGTTCTCTTTCCACAACTAGATCATAGCTCTTTGTACCTGCACCTAATTACTCTCACAGACCTTTTTTTGGAAACAGATTTTATTCCTGTGCGCATGCATACATCTTACTTTCTCAAAGGTAAAAACACCCTGAGGTCAAGGTACTTTGCCTTTGTATATTTAAATACTTTTACACATTCTAATTCAGGATTTGTTCACGGAAGCTTCCAGTTCATGGATGTTAAGTATAATTTAATAACATCATCTTTTATTTCAGTTTCTCAAGATGTCTCCATTTCCTATTATTAGTAGACCTGTGCTTAGGTGCCATTATTTATATGAAAAAATGCTTTTGGAATAATTTTCTGACCCGCTCCTTTTAAAACCTCTGAATAATAATTTTTACCAGTACACAGAGATACAAGAGAATCTACACCTGAGCGTAGACTTAAATAGAAACTAAAAACCATATTTTGCTCATTTTTCTCCAGGACTATTGTGGCATCTCATTTAGGGAGCTTCTGAAAGTGTTCTCAGATGGAGCCAGGCACGTCCTGGGTGGTCCTCCTCCCGGAGCACTCTGAACTCTGCTGGAATTGCAGTGTGTGCTATGCTGCGTGGCACTGGTTAATTTACATAACTGCTTCTAATGTCATAATGCCTCGACAGGGAGAGACTACATTTTATCTCTATAAACCTAGTGCCTTGCATAAAGCAGTGTTTATAATGATGCTCAATATATTTTTACGACACATAAGTCATTTAAACTCTGGGTATTAGAGGCTAACACAGATAACTTTTAAGTCTACTTAAAGTCTATCACAGAATGTTCATACTGATGGACTGAAACAGATTTTGTGTAAGGGAACCACAAAAATGGCTAGTTTCTTGGTGTTTGGAACAGGATGAGGAAACCTGATTAAGTAGAGAGACCAGGATAATGACACCTCCTTTCCGGTTCCCAGGAGATCTCACAGCAAGTCCTCCGTGGCAAACATATGAGGGCTGTCAGGAAAAAATCCAGCCATAAATGCCTCTAGTTTTCATAGTACACGGGTGGGGACTTTCCGGACAGCCCTCATGTACCAATCCAACCAGGTCCCTGTGTGTTGAGCAGCTCTAGCAAGGCGTCCGTGCATGTCTAATAGGCGCACATCTGAGTAACATGGAATTTCCTGAGAACTATGGGGTTACTTTGTGTGGCTATCATAGCAGTGGGTGGCGATGGCATAAATACAATGGATGCAATTTCAAAGATGCCACAAGAGAATCTTTAGGGAACTTCTTTATCTCTTTTTTCTCATCTTTCATATATGCTGGAAGTGATAAACTGAAAAATAAGCTAAGCTGCTTCTTAATTTTTCCTCTTTTCATTAGGGATAGCCTGGTTTGTCCCCTGTTTACTGAGGACTCTAAAAGATTGGACTGATGTTTGTGTCTTAATTTAATTAAGTTTTAAATGGCAATCTGCTTACTCCATCTTCCTTTCAATTTGCATCAATAAGCACCTGCCAAAAAATATTCAGAAGCATTTTGATTGAAAGTTTGTTTCAGTAATTATCATGTCAGCCTTAGCCTGCCTTACTTTGCTTTTCTTGATAACTTCTCCACCATAATACTTCCTATACGTGCAATTGTCTTTGATTTTAACCTAAACAGAAAAACAGTTTTTTGGAAGAAGAAAAAAAAGTTATTTCCATTTTAAGACATTCTGATTCATAGAAATAAAAATATGAAAGAGTGCCTGTACAGCAGTACTCAAATTCTCACTTGCATTTTATCTGGGAAATTTTAAAGACCTCATATCAGAACTGTCTTTACATTTTCTTTCCCCCTCCCAAAAAAAGAAAAAACACAAACCAGGAAAATGTCCAGTCCAGTGGAAGTTTCTAGGCCCAGTGGGCTATTGCCACTCTCTCCATTTAATAATAAAGAGAGGAAAAATGCTGGTCATACCCAACCTGAACAATTGTCTCTGAGACGTTCAAGCTTATCTCCAAGTCGTCTAGACTCTCGTCTCCCCTTGAAACCCTACCGCTCCTCCCTACACACCCCTCAGTTTAGGCTGGTGGGTAAATCCAACCACCTGTTCCATTGTTTCTGCTTCAGAGTGCTGAGTTCCAATGCAGAAACACCTTACTTCGTTCTTTATTGTCTGCTGGCCCCTCCAGACCCATTGGAACCATCTCTGCCCTGCTGGAAACGGGCGTCCTGGGGTGAGAGGACAGTGTCACGTCTGCCGCGCAGCACCGCGCCTGGGGAGTGGGCCTCTCAGCAGCTTCACCTCCTGCTACGTTTCACGAAGGTTCTGTCCTCTTGCCTCTCAGCAGTGCAGCCCTCCCTAACCTGTGGCTAGTTCTAGGGAACTTCACCCTGAGGACACCTTACCAATTTGCCTTGATTTCTCCTTACCCTACCAGTACCTTTGTAAATGACCCTAGCCTAACTCTCCTCAGTAACCACGTTTCAGTAGTGTGCCATCTTTTTCCTGCCATGACCTTTACAACACACACACACACACACACACACACACACACACACAAATACATTAAAAGGTACACTAAGATCTAAGATCACTTATTTTTAGTAATCTTTTCCGCTTTTTCATGCTGAACATGTCTTACTTTTATAAAAAGGAAGAAGATCAATATACACAATGAAATACAGTAAAGTCATGTGGTTCAGTATCAGCTCTGTCCCAGATTCTACTATCCAGTACCACTTTTCAATCCTAGTTAATTCCCAGGCCCAGTTAATAGTCTACTTCTCCTCTTTCTTGAGTGCCCAAACCACCCTACTCTCACTCCTTGCCATGGGTGGTGCTTCAATTTCAATGAAGAAAGACCAGTACCACAATAGGAATTCCCCCAAGTTCTTATTTCAAAACTCCATAGCTTCAGTAATGTTGTCTTTCTTCCTAGTTCCAAAATTTTGGAAGCCATTTTTCTTTCCAAGATTTACAGCTGCACCTCCACTCTGAAAACCGTCTACTCTTGCATTCTGTACGACTTGCCTTCATGAACTACGTGTCTGATCTCTTCAGTTGTAAGTCCTACCCTCTCCACTGATATTTTCTTTATCATTTATAAAAGTTCTCCATTCTATGCCTTTATTTTTAAGAGAAAAATGCCTATTCTCTCTGGTGCCTATCACTCAGCCCCTCACTGTGCCCTCTGTTCCCTGTCATCGATCGGTTTTGTCTTCTCATTCTCTCCTTTGAAACTGGACTTTCAAAGGCCATCAGTGTCTTTATGAGGGCTGTCCAGAAAACATCAGCCTAAGTGCCTGTGCCTATCATATTACATGGCTGGACACTTTCTGGACTGCCCTCATGTGTTTATCAAATACCAATGGCTTAATAATGCTCATCTGCAGCATCTGAAAGTTTCAAGGATTTTTTTTTCCTCTGAATTACCTTTTCCCTGGGCTTCAGAAACCCACCAGTCACCGTCTACTTTGAGGTTTCTTTTAGAGACTCCTCCTGGGGCTCCTTCACTGACTCTCCTTCTTGACCTTCCACTGGCTACCAGCTTTTTAAATTTGCCCTCGACCTTATTTTCTACAGATTTGATAACACTTTGGGGACTTAAAGAATATTCTTCAGTTTCGTGACCACAAGTTACATCTTTAGTTCCCTATCGACACAGAAAAGTTCTCATCTGTTTCTCACTGTCTCAATATAGGCAATAGGGAATTTGGATGGTGATGTTACAATGGACTGCTTCATCTTATGGCTTCTTTGATGTAGCCTAGAATGCAGACCATTAAACTTCACCATCTAAGTCTGCAGGGGACCTCTTTGCTGGCTCCTCATTCTGAACCCCAATACACACACCAAGCTCCTCTCCACATTGGAGGTCATTAGCAATCTCACTCTGAGCTTTTGCAAAAGCACAGATCCCATTACATCATCCCCCTTCTTAAATGTACCCGGATTGTCTGGACTTCACAGCATGACCCAGGGCAGGCCCAAGTCACATGCTCTGTTTTCCAAGATTATTTACTTTTTTTGTACCTTATCACACAACCATGGTGAGTTATTTGGCAGTTTCTGAACACGTCATATGCCAACATGACTTCTTTTTAGTCTGTCCCTTCAGAAAGTTCTTTTTCCCATCTATGTGACTGAAATTCTATTCATTTCTAAAGTTCAACTTAAATACTAGTGAGAATCAAATGCTCCTATTTCCATACGACCAAAACGTGTTGTTTCCAACCGTATTCATTTCATGTTTATAGGTAGCCCTTCATTACAATGTGAGCCATGATTTCTTTGCATTTTAAGGCAAAATGGAAATATAATTTTGGGGTCATATTATAGCTAACTGCTAAAATGGAGGTGGGGAAGGGGAAAAGAAAAAACTAAACAAATGTCTAGGACTAATATGTTTTCTTATTCGTATTAATTTACTTCATATAAAGAATTATCCTTTTAAAAGAATGGTTGTGCTAACAGATAATTTGAAGATATTTGTTCCTCACTTTTAAATAATTACTCAAGAGCTTTTAATTACATGTATTTCTTAAATAGATTCTCCTAATAATTGTTTCCCCTTTCAATTTGCTTAGCAAACTACCTCTCCACATAATATAGATATAAACTTCAGAAGTGTGTCCCCCAACATTGCACCAAATTCTAAATTAATTGTGTCTAAATCAATGAGGATTGATTACAGTCTGGTACACTTCCTTTTCATTTTTAAGATACTGAAGTGGTCTTTGTGATTATTAATGACTTTTAGGCATATGATATTGCTATCAGCTAGGGAGACGAGACATATTCCTTTCTATTGGTTTTAAGTGTAAATGAAGAGAGGGACCTACAGCTCTGAGTTACCTGTTAAGGTGACCCATGGGACAGAGACAAAGTATGAACCCCATTTTCCAACCTAGGTCCTTGTACTCTGCCCTCCAAAGGTTATTGTATTTTTCACGTGCTCCCACTCCACCAAAAAGCTTTTAGATTTTAAAATATTCCAATTTAACCATGTATTGTACTGATCTTTGCCAATATTTTTAAAGAGAAAATTAATCCAGGGTAGGAAACTGCTAAACTCAGGTAGTTTCTGGGTTAGTTGGGAATTATTTTTCCCAGGTGGTGGTTTTATAAAATAGGCTCCCCTGTATTTGGTCCAAAAATGAAGGACTTTGGTTTTCTAGGCTTGCTTTTCACTTGAAATGAAAGCATACGCGGCCCCGGAAAACCTGAGAGGGTGTTAGTGGTGCCTACTTAACTGAGACTGTTCTATAGGCCAAAATATCTGTTAGCAGTATTTCAAAACCTGGAAACCACTGTGCAATCATCTTAATTCCATTCCTCAGCATGGGTGTATATCCCCCCCCACCCCAATTGGAGAGCAGCCCAGTCCTCACTGACAGAGTAAGTGTTCAGATTATGTAGAATGTCACTGGCCTTGGTTGACCGGACTTTTAGGATAGGAGCTAATCCTTTGAAGTGCAGGGTTCATCAGAGCAAGCCGAGGGCGCAGCCAACGAAGTGTCAGTACTCTGGGAAAGGGAAGGGGGTTGCCAAGAAAACATAATCCCCCGCAGACCCCCTCACCTGAAAGGCCAGCCTAAGATCTGAAACCTACCCAGCTGGTGGCAACGAGCCCAGAAAAGCAAGGCACCTGCCGCCCCGGAGCCAAGACTCTCTGGAAGCGGAGAGACAGGTAAGCGATGAAAAAGCGCCTCATTCTCACGGCACAGATGGCCCCCGCCGTCCCCGCCAAATGGCTCTCCAGGCCTCAGAGGGGGGGCACGTGATCAAGGCTGAAATGACTCTTCTAAATCGTACTGGAACGCGGGGCGGGGGCGGGGAGGCGCACGGAAGCAGAGAAGGGCTGTTTACGGGAAAAGTGGTACCACCTCCACCTGGCAGCGCGCCTCTTCGACATCTGCCCGCCCAGGGCCCGGGGGCCGCCTCAGGCCCCGCCGGGGGAGACCAGGTGCTCGGGCAGCTGACGCGCTGAGCTCCTGCTGGGACGGAGGCTGTGCTGCTGCGCGCTCTCAGCTCCACCCCCGATGACTGATGGGGTGCCGGGAAAGTCACCACTCCATTGGCCCAACAGAGCTCTCGCCCTCCCATCGAGAGCCAGTCCTGCAGACAAAGGTGGATGGCGTTCAAGACTTACAGAGGGCTGGAGAAAGAAGAGAAGCCACTGGAAATACAGGTGGCAGTTGGTGACACAGGGCCTTCCCCCTAAAAATGAGGAGTGCATAGAATCCTCTCTGCTTTCCCCTTCAACCAAAGTCATACATCCACTAACGACTATTTTGTGGTCACGCCCCCATCCTAATGTCCTTCACATTTCTATATATACAAAATATATCAGGACAGACCTTTTTAGAAACAGAACCATGAGTATGCCCTCCACCTTATGTAATGCAATCCACTAGGGAACTGGACAACTTCGCATGGGATTGATCAGTTTAATTTCCCAAGTTTATCCTATTGAACTCGTTGAAAGTCTTACAGGGTGTTTGTCCTATATTTTTCAAAACATCCCCTCACAGAGGGCAAAAAAACAATGGTCCTGCTGGAAGGCTACTGTTGAGGTGTCAATGGATGTGAAGGTTCGAGAAGCCCTTTAACCTGAGGTGGAACATCGTAGAAGCAGCTCTCGATCCAGCAGTATACATGATCTCTTACCTAGAACTGTTCTGTAAGAGGGTCATCAGAGATGGACATACGATTTATCTAGTAGGATGTGCATCAACATATTAGACACAACTTGAATTCCCACAGGGTATCGGAGTAACTACAATGTAGTTAGATGGAAGGCTTTTAAAAAGGTTCAGTCATTAAAAGTAAAGTTATCAAAGAATATTACAGTATAGCTTTATCAGTCAGGATGCTGTAAGTTATGTTGTGATGACAATGACAACCTCTCAAGTCCTAGTGTCCTGCAGAAATATAAGCTGGCATCTTGCTCCCATCGTGTGTCTGTGGTGGCGTGATGCGGAGTTCTGCTTGTTTTCCTCACGGAGGGACATGGCTTATGGCAGGCTGAATACTGACCCTGGCAGCATCCAGACCCAAATCTCTGGAACCCGTGAAGGTGATCTTGTGTGGAGAAGAGTCCTTGTTGATGTGATTATGTTAAGGATCTTGAGATGGAGAGCTTGTTTTTGGATTATCCAATCACAAGGACCCTTACAAGAAGGAGTGACAGGAGGCTTGCTCAGAGACAGGAGGGAGGAAGGTGGTGGAGCAGAGGCTGAAGGGAGCCGAGCTGGACAGAGCAGCTTTGCTGATGGTCCTGAAGATGAAGGTAGGGCCATGAGTCAAGGAGTGCAACAACAGATTCTGGAAAAGCCAAGGAAGTGAACTCTCCCCTAGAGTCTCAGAGGAAGGATGACCTTGCCTACATCTCAATTTCAGACCTACAACACACATTTTGAACTTCCGGCCTCCAGAACGGTAGGAATAAATGTGTGCCTTTAAAACCACCACGTTGGTAGTGATTTGTTACAGTAGCAGTAAAATGTAATACACAGGCTAAGAGAAGAGGTTCTAACTTGATTCTTGCTGGTTCCATGGCAGAAAGGAAAAGAGCGTTGGTGGGTTCTACTCTGGAAATTAAATGTTCTTCACCGGAAGTGACGCAAGTTACTCTACTTAAACTTCACTGGCCAAACTAAAGGTATAGCCCCACCCAAACCCTACTGTTTCAGGAATCCTACCCTGTATCTGAAACGAGTAAACTAGAAGTAGTATTTGGTGAGTCTCAGTAATGACTATTTCCCACATTGAAAGTCTGGGTAATATTATAATACTCAGTGAAAATCAAGTTGCAAATCATTGTTATAAAAGAACATTAACTACCAATATAAGAAAATATAGAAAAAATTTGGATCCACTCTTAGACACCCCGAAATGAATACTGTAGTTTATTTTTTTGTTTTGTTTGGTTCTGTTTTTTGGAGAAGTGAGAGTGCAGGTTAATTTTTTCTCCTTTTTAAAGGTCTTCAACAAATATATATTTTTATAAGCAGCAAGAAAACACATCCTTCCAAGTAGATAGCAGGCATGCAGTAGAATATTCTACAAAGCTAAATCCAATATTTAAAACATACTTGTGAAAAAGCTAAAGTCAGGAGGTGGAGACTATCACCACTGCAAGGGTATGAGAGGAACCTGCAGCCCAAAGAGATGAAAACGTGTATCTCAAACACAGTAATTACATAATACTAGACTCCAGGCACAACTTCAGTCTTTTGCTTGTTAATAAAAGTGATAGTTTCATATTCTTTTTTATTTTCCTTCCTATCCATAATTTAATGATGATTTCTGGCATAATGGGTATATATATCCATTATGAGGACTGTCTAGAAAAAAATGCAGGTATAAATGTCTCTATTTCTCATATTACATGGCTGGATACTTTCCAGACAGCTCATACATATATATGTATGTGCGTGTGTGTGTATTAGTATATATGGTGTGACAATTCAGCTTGTGAACTTGCCACCGTGCACTTAAGTTGGCAGCACTGTACCAACTCAGTAAGGTGTCATAACCTTGGGACATCTGTGTCTCACAGCTGTGTTCGTGTTGACATGTGGCGGTGTCCTGCTGAGTGGCGTTATTATTGTTTCGTGTGTTTGTGGCCATTGTGAGAATGTCAGAGCTTGAATTTGAGCAATGAACAAACATTAAATTTCTTGTTAAACTTGGCAAGAGTGGAAGTGAAATCAGAGACATGTTAGTCCAAGCTTATGGGGATAATGTCATGAAGAAAATGGCAGTGTACAAATGGATTAATCATTTCTCTGAGGGGAGAGAATGCGTCACTGATGAAGAGAGGTCAGGGCGGCCAGTAATGAGCAGATCTGAGGAAAACATTGCAAAAATTCATCGAATTGTGCATGAAAATCATCGGTTGACTGTGAAAACTACAGCAGACCAAGTAAACATCGATACAGAAACAGTTAGGAAAATCTTAACTGAAAATCTTGGCATGAGAAAGGTGTGTGCAAATATGGTCCTGAAGGAGCTCACCGATGAACAAAAGCAAAGGAGAGTCGGAGTTTGCCAAGACCTTTTGGAGAGGCAAGACGATGCTTTGGGCTGTGTTATCACCCTAGTGATGAAACATGAGTGTACCAATACGACCCTGAAACAAAGTGTACCGTGGAAGTCAGCCAATTCTCTTATGACCAAAACAGTTCCATCAGTGCAAATCAAGAATCAAAATGATGTTGCTAACCTTTTTTGATATCAGAGAGGTTGTTCGTTATGAATTTGTACCAACTGGACAAATAATCAACCAAGCTTAACTATTTGGAAGTGCTGAAAAGGCTTCCTGAAAACGTTAGATGAAAACGACCTGAACTTTTTGCCAACAACCCATGGCTACATCACGACAATGTACCAGCTCACACAGCTCTGTCTATGAGGGAGTTTGTAGCCATGGGTTCCCATACAAATAACTGTATGGGAACACCCTCCCTACTCACCTGATCTGGCCCCCAATGACTTTTTTCGTTACCCGAAGATAAAGGAAATATTGTAAAGAGGAAGTTTTGATGAGATTAAGGACATCAAGGGCAATACAATGACAGTTCTGATGGCCATTCCAGAAAAAGAATTCCAAAATGGCTTTGAAAGGTGGACTAGGCACTGGCGTCAATGCACAGCTTCCCAAGGGGAGGACTTGAAGGTGACCATAGTGATCCTCAGCAATGCAACATGTAGACTTTATAGGATGAGTTCATGAAATTATTTGTTTGACTTTGTGTGTGTGTGTGTGTGTGTGTGTGTGTGTGTATTCCAGCAGAAGTAACGCCCTTTTTTAAGTAGTGTAGTACACACAAATGTGTTGGTTTAGTAACCTTAGTAACATTTGTGTTCCCGGTTTTATGGACGTGTTTATGAAAAAGGGGCATTATTTGTGCCAGACCCTGTGTGCATATGTGTGTGTGTGTGTGTATTCCCCACCCCTTCATCTGCAGGAGGCAGATGCCCGATGTTGGCATGGCAAGCTGCTCACATCCTGCTAGCAGGACACCATCTTCTCACTTATGCATCTACCCATATATCTAACGCAAAGTGTCTTGCCAATAATGCCAATGACTTCAATCAAAACAACCAACTGGTGACTTCAGATATGGTCTCCTTCTTGGGAATCCAGGTGTGTTATCTGTTAGGACAGCCATAGCAAAGTACCACATACTGGGGAGGAGCTTAAACAATAGGCCTTTATTCTCTCACCATTCTGGAGCCTGAATGCCTGAGATCAAGGTCAGTCCCTTCTGAGGCCTCTCTCCTTGTAGATGGCCATCCTCTCCTCCGTGCTCAGCAGGTCTGTCCTCTGGGCATGTCTGTATCCGACTTGCCTCCTCTCAGAAGGACACTGGTCCTACTGGATTAGTGCCCACAGAACTACCCTCATTCCAACTTAATTAAGTCTTTAAAGAAACTATCTCCAAATACAGTCACACTCTGACATACTGGGGAGGGTGTGTGTGTGTGTGTGTGTGTGTGTGTGTGTGTTTGTGGGACCTGAACATATAAATTTGCAAGGGGAAACACAATTCATCCCTGAATGTCTGGTTTTGAGGAACACTGCTTCTTGACATACAGAAGCCTCTTTAAAAAAAAAAAAAAAGAATGAGAACAGTCCATCTAAGTGGGGAGGTGCTGTCCAGCAGAGCTCAGCACTAACTGGCGCCCCCTTTTGAAGGCCGTCCTTGGAGACCAAAGCCCTCGTGGAAGATGCAAGGACAGATACGCCTGGCATGTACATGTGCGCACGCCCCGCAGGCTCCTCCTCTCTGCAGGGCATCTGCCTGAGGCGCCGCTCCTCCCTGGGTCCCTCCTACAGCACAGCGCTTGCAGAAGGCTCACGCGTCCAGGCAAGGGCACTGCGCCTCCCGGCCTGCGGCACCGCCTGGCGGTGCTAATTACCTTGTTATTTCAATTGATCAAAATGCCCCTGATGCCACAACCACGCTGGGCACACTTACTGATGTGCTACCCTCCCCCCACCCCATTCATTTACGAAGCTAGCCTCGAGTGTCTCTGTTCAGCGGAAATTCGGTGTTCCAAGTTGTTCCTGGCTCATCCTCCCTGAATATGAAGTGAATTCCCAAAGTCGACCCACAGACATGGATTTCTGACACTGAGTGAAGTGGATTTATAAGGGGGAGTTCACGTTTATTCTGTCACAGGACAAAAATCTCATGGTGAGAGTCCCTAGGCCTTGCTCCCAATACAAACTGGTGCCCTTTAACAATCCGCAGAAAGACGCAAGGGCCACCAATTCCCTACATGCCCTGGTCAGCGCTTCCCAAACAGAGCTCACCTGGAGCCCCTCGAAATTCCCATGATTTAAATGTACCAACAACGACGGTTCAGGGGGCCAGCTGCTCGGTACCACAGACAAGGCTGTCACTGCTGCTTCTTTTATCTACTGAACAAAATGATTCTGGATTGATATTTTATCCACTTTAATCTTGGGAAAGATCAAAAAGAAACTGTGAGAATTCTGTTCAAGTTCTTTGAATACAAAGCAATTAAAGTTTAGATAAAAACTGAGGGGGCCCTAGAACTAATGAGTCCAGATCCCCATAGCCTCTGACCTGGCTCTGACACCTGCCACGTTCCATGTCACTTCAAGCTTTGCCTGTCTCATCTGATGCCTCCTGACATCTACACAGGGCTTTACAGTTAAGAAAACACAGTGGACATTTGATGCGCCAGCCGATCAGTCCTGGAGGCTGGGAAGGTTTATTAGGACCATCATTTACCCCATGAAGACCCTCAGGCTTAGAAACACGGCATGCTCACAGCCACAGTGAGAAAGCGAACAACCCTGTTTCCTGACCCATGTGCTTCTGATGTGTCCTTCTGCTTCATGATCTGTGGTCTTATTTTAAAAAATAATAAACTTTAGCAAAGTTCGCAATAACCAGCAAAAAATACCAAAGCCAAATATCATTTACTCACACTAAAGAGATCCAAGGATAACATAAATAATTTATGTCCCTAGACAATACAAATCCTATCTCGCTTCTACATAATTTTATTTGAACAAACAGAATAATATGTGTGAAATCATCTGCGGTGTCTAGTTTCTATTAGGTACTCAATATATGTTGGCTGAATCTAAAATGATTAAACCTATTTTTTTTTTCCTACTGAGGTTTTTGTCTTTGTTTGGGTTTTTCTGTTTATTTGTTTTTTCCTCCAGAACTGTCCTCCTTTTAGGACATTTGATGACTTGCTGATTGAGAATAAACCAGAATTCTCCCAGGGATGGAAACGGTTTGGCGTGGAACCCATATTTTGGACTAGGATAACACACAGCTTCCAGAGCGAAGCTCAGAACATTCTCCATTCCAAGAAACTATCAAAAACCCAGACAGGAACCTCAGGTTTCAGACCACCTGAGGGTTGCCTTACTTGAACAATCGGACCAAACCTCATTGTTTTTGGCCTCTTATTAGGTTGTATTTGCTGATATACAGCTCTGTAGTTATTCTTTAGTACTTAATTTACATGCTTTCTTGTAAACAATTTAAAGGCAGAATCCACTAATTCCTATAACTTTCTTTCCAACTAGAACATGTGGCGAAGGGGAGTGCAGGGGCCACATAAAGAAGGAAAATGGGCGTTGATGGCAAGAGACTTGGATTTGAGTAGGAGATCCCCAAATCGGCAGGCATGTGACCCTGGGCAATTCATGTAGCCACCGACCCTCTGTTTCTGTTTTTTTGTTTTTTTTTTTTGTTTTTTTTTTTTTTTTGATAACTAAAATAATGCAGAGGATTTTTGACACATTTGTAACCCAATGAGTCAAGGCAGAGGGAAGATATCCATAATGGTACAAGAACTATATATAAATGTTAGTCCCTATGTCAAACAGACCTTAATTAGCTCATCTGTCTTTCAGGGGCACAAATATGGAATGTTTCAAAGCATCCATGGAATTGTGATGTGGCCGTATGATTGAGTGGTGACCAACAGAATGAATAGAAAGTGACAGACAGTACTTCTTGGTCTGACTCATCAAAACCTTCCAGACGAGCCTCCACATCAGCTGCTTAGAGGTTAAGGCAGATGTGTGCTGAAAAATGGTGTTCTTCAACAGCCTGGGTACCTGAGCAACCGCACGGAATGGAGACCCATCCCATCCTAGTGAGCAACGGACTTGCCACGGTAAGGACAAAAGCTTCAACTGCGTTAATGACTTTATATTTATATATTTATATTCATGTATATGTATGTCCATATATAGTTGTGTATGTATGTGTGTACGCACATAGCTCTGTGTGTGTATATATACATATGACTAATTCCCACAGCCTCCTATCTGATTCTGACCAATAAAGTATTAGTATTAAATGTTAGCCAATATCATTTATTTTCTTCCAATATCTGCAGTTATTTTGAGCCTTTCTGTGTTGACTGCCCACTTGCAAATAATAGAATGCTTAGTAGTACACCTGAAAGAATTAAAGGACCCCCAAAAGACACATGTCAGCAATAATTACAATACACTTCCCTACAGTGTAAGAACGTCCCAGCAACCATAAAGTCACCCAGTTACTGCATTGTTTAGCTGCTCGACCTTCGGCCCCGTATGGTTATTTTTGTCATTCTGGCTACTTCCCTGGTCTTGCTTTCATATTTGCTCAGAAGGCAACTTATTGCACATTCTGGTGACAGTGTGAACTGTCTCTTACCTCATATGCAAGGCAAGTTACACTGCACACATCAAAATGCCAGATGACCTCTGCAGCTCCATGGATGTGTTGAAAGTTTTGCTATAAATATATGGACTCTTAGTTGCAGCAAAAATACAGTCTTCATATTAATAAGTTGGCCTCACACCTGTCTTGATGATATTCACTGAGGATCCAAGACCTGGAACCTTTAAGGAAACTCTTTCTGACTTTGTAAAAACCCAGGGATACACAAAGGGAATCTGATGTGGGCCTGGCAGCTCCAACCGTCTTGGTTATTTCTAGGCAAGGGTCAGAGGCTGCAGCAAAGGTGACCGGAGAGGCTCTCCCTACTCATTCCACAACACACTGATCAAAAGACTAGCTCAGCACCCTCCCAGCTCTGCCAAGCTGTTTTAGTTTGCAATTGCTTTCATGTTTCCTTTGAGCCTCTATCTTTTATCCTTTATCATGTTTTTATGCCAGTTTCTTTTATCTTGAACACTTAACTTATGGCTCCTAATTCCTGCTTGTCACTCTAGAGTGCCTTGTACAGAACCTGAACAAATCAGGAGCTCAGCAAAGGCTGACTGTTATCTTCTCATGTGAACGTAACCAGGACTGTCACCCTTGGCACCTGAGCCATGGTTTTCAAAGTGCATTCACAAACCTTACCCACCGTAAGGCTGTGCAATCTGAAGGGCAAGATTCCCATTTACAGAGGAGGGAGGGAACGTAAGCTAAGAGAGATCAATCACCTCTTCACTCTTCTAGGACAACTAAGTGGCAGGTCTGAAACTAGCTCCACTCCTTCCTAATTTCCAATCTAGTGTTTATTCTATCACATACAACAACCACAATACCTTAGAAAAACACCCTCAAGAATAAAAATGGTCAATAAAGGGGAGAGCTAAGACTATGTGAGCATTTTTTTTAAATGTGTACTATTTCTAAATAAACCAGCTTTTCAGGAGTAACCTGATCAAACAAATGCAACAGTTGGCCTTGATGAGGACAGCCATGGCTGCTGAGTCACAACTTTTAATGCAGATATTTAAATGAGGCTTCATATAAGGGCTGTCCGGAAAGTATCCAGCCATGTAATATGAAAAACCGAGGTGTTTATGGCTGGATTTTTCCCAGACGGCCCTCGTATTTGTGTAGAATGGAATGTCTACAACTGAGAAGATTAAGACGGAAAAAGTTCCCAATCGACAGAACGTGGAGTAAAGAAGAGATTATGAGAATCTCCTGTATGACTTGGCAGAGGTTACTAGCTAGCGAGGCAAAAACTGTTGACCCCTCTTTTGTCCCTGAAGCTAGACGACATCTCCAAGTCTTCCTTGCAGTTAGAGGTGTCCATCTGAATGCACGATAGTTAGTGCAGTCGTGTAGCGGGGGAGGATTCGTACATATTACACATTCAAGATCAGGGAAAAAGCAAACGAGCATGCACAACATCGGACAAAATACGGAATATAAAACGCAACAAAAACCAATGTATAAGGGCTGATTTATAATCTATGGTTTGGATTAATTTTTTACAATTTACTTACATAAATTTAAAATCCCAATTTTACAGAGGTGAGAAAAAAGGTTGAAGGATTAAAGAAAAAAAGGTCTGGCTTATTGCCTATTGAATATTTGAATTGTATAAGATGCACACACATCACTGCTTTCCCACACTTTTTGTAGGTTCTGAGGAAAGGAGGCAAGATGAAAATACTGCAGTATGAATAAAGAAATACCTTTCTTGAATAAACAAAGAAAATCTAACATGATCTTTCACGTGTGAATTGTTAACGCCAGGCAGTCAATCTCCTAGTTATTGAAGGTTTGACCCCAGGCATAGTCCAATGCTCTGTGAGTTGAGGGGGCAGGTATTGGGGGAGGAGTCAAGGAATGACTGTTTCTGATTCTCGTCACTGGGCTGCTTAGGGCTTAAATGAATCTCCACATGTGAGCACTTCATTAATGAACGGTACAGAAGTACAGAAGTGCTCCACACACTTGGATAAGAAGATCAGTTCAACAATGGAGACGCTAATAATAATGAGCACATTTCCTGATTGTCTACCACGTGTCAACACTTCGTGTAAGCTGTCCCATTAAGTCCCTCTATTTTAGGGGTGAGGAGGCTGAGTGAGACATAGGCTAAGAGAGCTGGGGATTTAACCAGAGATCCACTGGGGCCAGGGCCTTTGTTCTGAACCACTGGGACATGGCCTGCCATCCAATCAATGACTTCATCCAGGAAGGCAGTTTGGAGGGAGACAGATTTTGAGTAGTCCATGAGTGTGTGCTGTGGCTTTCCTGCAGGACACCAGAAGGAGAAGCCAGTACTCCGAGTGCGGACCAGAGAGGCAGGAGCAAAGGGGCATGATGGAGAGGAAGCCAGCCACATTTCCGAGTGACAAAGCCCCACAGCAGCTCCGCCTGGGGGGCCAGGTAGAAGTATCCACAGAGCCGAGGGGAGGATCGCTGGTGAACACCTGCAAAGCAGAGGGCCCAACGTGACACCACTCTAAGGCACTCTGCCTGGCAGTGTGGATCCTGGGTCAGTGGCTTGTTTGGGCCTAGACTCCTGGAATGAAGGTAGGCGCGCCTGGTTTAGGGGCCCAAGTCCAGCAATGGAAACTGTGGGGGGAATCAGGGGAGAACAGTTTACAAAGGAAGCACTGTGTGGCTGCGTGGAAAGGACACAGGAGGAAGTCAGCCAGCCCCGGCGGCACGCCTGGCTTCCAGGAGGACAGGGCTGCTCTAACCCTGGGAAGTCAGCACACGGGTGCGGGCTCCGCAGCCCTGCCTCCCGGGCCGGCAGCCACGCTGCGTGGACTGTGCACGGCCTGCCTGAGAAGCGGGGGCTGGGCGGGGGGTCCCTCTGCTCACTTCAGAGCTGACTGGCATCTGAGAAGCTTGTTGGCGAGCTCTGCAGTAACCCCCACTCCCCTGCATCCTTTCCCAGAGCAACAGCTAATCCCCATGGAAAATTCTGGAGCCGCAGCCCCCTCCCCTGGGCACCGCTGTGCTTTCTGCAGCTCCAGTGGCTGTGGCACTGCACACCTATTATGCTGCAGAAAGCGGCACTGACGTGCACCACTGCCACACCCACCATCTGACACCGCACAGTTGCGCGGCGCTCAGGGTGCCTGTGGCGGCAGCGGCGTGGTCACGACAGAGCATCACGGAGGTTCAGAGCTGCCCGTGTGCACGCAGGGGTCCTCTGCCCTTTTGGGGCAAGCAGGGTGAGGGACTCCTTGTATTCTGGAAATGTGTTAAAGCTCCAGAGGATTTTCTCTTGAGAAAGCACACTGCTGTACTGTCATCTGATTCGCTATGACTTGCCTCCTGGGCAAAGTCACCCCTCCCCACACTGAGAAATGCCCCATGCTGAGCATGTCCTCTGAGTGTCACTGGAGAAGAACTGCGCGGGGAGGTCGGTGACATTTGAGGCCACCAATGACCATACAGAAAACCTCTATGATGTCTCATGGGGTTTCCATTCTTAGGGAAATGTACACGCATAAGTACACAGGCACAAACAGGCACACACGCAGACACACAGAGGACAGACAGACAACACTACAAAGATAAACTTTCAGAGAAAAATGATACTTGAAGGCTTTTCCAACATTCCAAGCAGATGAGGAACTAGGTATAAATTCTATGAATATAGAATTCTACAAATTCTGAAGGAAAAGAAATCAGGGCATGTGATCGATACCGTGTGCAAAGGTGGTTGTGAACAACGAGGACAGAGCATTGAACGCCAGGGTTCTCAGAATATTCCAGGTATGGCATTGTCAGGGGCCTGGAGGGCAGCCAGCGGTCGGAAGACTGGACGGGAGCTTCCCGAGGCGTGCAGTGCAGCCCTGCGCCCCCCGCAGCACGATGCCTATGGAGGGGGTGGGGGTGGGAGCGCCCGTTTGGACACCGGCGGTCCTGAGTGGCCGTGCGCATTCACCACTGGGGACATCCGGCGGGCACGGGCAGGGGGCTGACGCTTTTAAGATGATGCAAGACACTTCCTCCGGCGCCGCTTTAATAACCAGGGAATGAGGACGTCCCCACCGCCGTCTGACACTGCTCCCAGCCATCTGCAGTCCGCGGCACTAACACAGCTCCCCTCCCGCTGCCGGTTACACATTTCCATAGCTGTTTCTCGTTACGGTCTTGGTGGTGATGTGTCCCCATTCTTTTCTCCACGTCCAATGCTATTCTGAAACCGGTGACATTTCTTGGGAAGTGGCAAGAGGACAATTTTTGCTGAATTTCCAGCTGGAACTTTTGAAATTAAAATGCTGCAATATGCCAGTGCTTGTGCTATTTCTAGTCATGCTTTGAATGAGATTCGACTAAGAATATAGACTCAGGTTCTGTCAGAGACAGACAGAGACAGAAACAGAAGAGGAGAGAAGGGAGGCAGGGAGG
>PVJL010011747.1:0-40954 GCA_004026885.1 Lyroderma lyra
GCAGCTTTTGAGATCTTCTCGCTATCGGTGTAAATGTTTGTCATTCCAATTACTTGCACCGCCCAATTTCAAGGGGCAGGCACTTTCTCAGGCCCAAAAGTCATTGGCTGACAAAAATGTCAGTCAGAGGGATAACGGCGCAATGCGGTGAATGGGGGCGTGGGTAGCATAGAAGCGAGTGTGTGGAGCAGTAGGCCTCCAAGTTCTAGGCCACGTCTCTGACAAGTGGAATCTCTTGTATGCCCTCTTTTGACTTCCACTCTGCAGCTGCTATTCCGAGCGGCTTCTACCACTCTGTCGAGTAGAAATGAACATTATGCCATAGGCGAGGGCCTGTTGGCATTTCGCGGCACTGAAGCCTGCGGCCTGGCAGTCTGGCCCACCAGCCAAACATGAACCACCTTTCCTCCTAACTCATGCCAACGCCCCCTTTAACTCACCCGCGGAGAGTTGTTCTCCCAGGACCCCAAGGGCGGGCTATGTAGACAAGTCCGTTTGCACACCGACCCACGGATGTAATCAAGGCCAGGCCAGCTTCAGTCAGGCCTTCCCGTGCTTTCCTGTCCATTCTAGAAATGCTGGGAATTCTAGGGTTGATCTTCAGTAGGCAGCGACCCGACCAGCTTGTTTCCTTTTTTTTTTTCGGTTCCCATTCCATCCTTTCCCCGCTGCGGATCCCAAGGCAAGTGCTAATCAAGGCCTAAATTTATCTATTTCGTGAGTTTGAAAAGAAGGTCAGAATCTTTATAGTTTAAATGGCTTCCAGTTCTTTACTTTCAGCAAAATTAAAGGAGGGTTGTATTGATGTTAGATGTCATGAAATACAGTTTTTAATGATAAATGTGATTTGTTAGACAACTCAAAAAATTCAAAGAATTGAGTGACATTGCTATGCATAATAAATCCCTAACAAGTTTACTCTGTGCTTGTTTTTTAAAAAAACAGAAAGAAAAACAGGTACAAAAGTGTTGTTGAACCTTGTCTTATTCTAATAAAAAAATGATATTCATCCATACACATGAACTAATTGAGAGGAAAACACCTTTTCTCAAGAGATGCACTTTCAATAAAATTTTAGTTTTTATAAAAATTTGTATATTTATGTTGTTTTGAAAAATTATGTACTTATAAGTGTAGCCCTTAAAGCCTTACTAAGTACAAAAAATTAATTTAAAATTTTCAATTTATATATTTTCAATTTATATATTTGTGTTGCAAAGAGATATAATAAGGTTATCCATAATAGACTTTAAAGCATGAAAATGCATTATATGTATCATAAACTAGAAGACATAGAATGGAATTATGAAAAGAGAAAAAGGAATTATATTAAAGAAGAGCTTATTCTAATGTTTTTAAGACAAATGATGTTGGCTCTCAAATCACTATGGTATTTGGATCAAAATGGATCTATAAATCAAACATTTGAGAATGTATCAATATTTACAACACGTTGGAAATTACATGCTTTACAACTATTTAAACTTATTAATGGGGGAGTTCCCTGATGGTGTAATGGCTTAAGGCTTCGGCGCTGGCGCTGTCAGCGCTGCGGCCTGGGTTCGATTCCCAGCCAGGGAGCTACCCACATACCAAAAAGCAAAAAAAAAACAAAAAAAAAAAAACAAAAAAAAAAACTTATTAATGAAATACTTCAGATGTCAACTTAAAAATGTGTGAGGAGGCAAATACCTTTTCAAAATTCTTTTAGGAAATATTGGAACAAAAAGAACTGAAGATCAGTTACGAGGTACTTTTTGGACAACAGCCCATATTCTCAAGCCAGACCATTTGTGTTGAAATTACAGTCTTCTTTTCCTATATTGTTGGGCACCATTTTTTAAAATCAAAGTATACATTACACATAGAAGTGTACACATTTTCACAACCTGAAACACACTCATGTAACCAGCATCTAGATTAGGAAACAGAACAATGCCAGCCCCCCAGAAATCCCCCTCATGCTCGTGGCAATTTCTTAGTCTGTCTCTGCTTCTGATCCCACTTCTCTAAAATAGGGAGAGTCTAACACTGACCCCATAGGGTTGTCGTGAGTATTAGATGAGCTAGTATCTGCAGAGCAATCAGCACAGTGCCTAGCACAGGGTGAGTGCTATGAAAATGTTGGCTATTGTCATGATTCCCACTGACAACCAAGCCAGTACCTCTCTGCTTTCCTTCACCCCAGCTTGGCTAAGAGCCCCAGGGATGCCTGGGTGCAGCAGAGCTGCCTTTAGGTCCCCAACACATAGCTCCTTGTGAGAAAGGCTTGGAGAAGACAACAGATGTTGGGGTCATGGCACAATGAAGGACATGATCACCCTCAGTTAAGTTATACACCCAACCCAACATGAAATGTGCAGACTTTATTATCTGTGATACATTCCATTGTCCCCTAGAGTCCCAAAAGTCATCACAGAACCATCAGGGGCGGAGCAGCTGAGGACTGGAGCTCTATGCTTTGATACGTCCACTACAGAGGATACTTCATCTCCAGCCAGGCAGGAAGTCTGACCAACTTGGGTGCTAGGCCGAGACGGTGGGTAGTTCTGACCCAGGAGGTGATTGCACCCAGTTCAGAGCAAGGCTCTCACACAGAAGATCAGAAACTTCTCTTTTCCTCACTGAACACTCTGTCCTGTAAGTGGCCTCCATGCCCACCTTCCACCAGGCCTGCTATCTAAACAGAGTCCTGGAGGAAGCTGGGAAAAATCCTGATGCTCCTCACCCCTGCCATCTTAGGTCACCTGGGCTAGAAGTTTGTATCTACTCTAGGAGAATTGTTTTTTCAGAGGCCCCTTTTGGCAGCTGTCTGCCTCCCCCAAATCCTAAACTCTCACCTCACCCACCTTTAATCCCTTCATGTATTTTATCTTGGGGTTCAATGGCTCTAACTCCCCACAAATCCAGGATCTGAGCCATGTCTCTGGAATTCCAGCTGCTTAGGGACAGAGTCGAGGTGTTCAGGGAGGGAGGGGAAGCGGGGACCACGGATGAGTCCCTGTACCTCCAGGGGACGCAGAGGTGGGGCCAGGGGTGGCAGGAGTCCCTCAGGCTGCTCCAGTTCTGAGGGTAGTGTCAGAGTTTCGTCCACTGCCATGACCAGGTGAGGCATCCGCGGGGAGGAGTTGCTGCGCTTAGGACCATGTTTGTCCAAGTCACCATAGCTTGTGATCTGAGAAAGAGGGAAGCGTATGGTGTCGGGAGCCCCACCACCACCACCACCACCACAGGCCACCCTAATTTCAGGGCTGGGAACTGATAAGAACCACATGTGTCCTGTTACCCTTGCTCCAGCTGTGCGGTCTCAGTTATAATCTGGGCTTTGTCACTGATTATCCAGTCTGCCCTGTCATGACTCAGACCATAAAGGACAGCAGAAGCCATGACTACTCTCCCTGGACCTGACACCATGCTGAGACTAAGTTGCGAGTGGGGGAGGCACGCAGCTGCCTCCAGGCAAGCCCTCAGGGATCCCCTCATCTGCTCACCTGTGCAGGGGGCACATCGCCCTGGGGCAGCCTAGTTCCTGGACTCTGAGTCGCTGAGGCCGCAGGAAACAAGCCCAGGTCGTTGGAGACAGGGCCTCCCAGAATGTAGCTGGTGTGGCCCTGGGGCAGGGGTTGCTGAAGGAGCTGCAGGATGCGGCTGAGGTCTGAGGACATGCGGGACTCCAGCCTGCCTGACAGAACCCCAAGGTCAAGAGTCAGACCAGGGTCAGGGTCAGGATTGGCAAGAGCAGTTCAGGTTTGGATGACAGCTCTCAATTTTGTAGCCTACATGCTATTCCTGCTGGATGGAATGGCAGCCTGGTGCCTTACCTGAAGCTATTTCCCTGCTGCAGTTCCCAGGCCCTCCCCCAATTCCCTTTAGCACATCCCTGACTCTGATAACAAGGGACCAGGCACCGTGTGTACATCATTCGGTCCTCATAAACAAGCTTTGAATAGGTATTCCAACTATCCCCTTTCACAAAGGGGCAAACAGGGGCTCAGAGTGGTTAAGTAGTTTGCCCACACTCTTGCTTATAAGTCGCAGAACCAGAATCTGAACTCAGGACTGTACTGCCCCTAAGCCCTCACTCTGCCACCACAGCCCTGCCATTCACAGGTCACGCCCCCTTTCCAAGGACCCCTCCCCAAGAAAGTTTCCCTGGCATGTTCCAGGGTTTGCTGGGACAAGCCATCCAAGGAATTGTGCTTCATGACATAGGGATGGGGAGGCCTGCTGTTAAATGCTGTTGGACAGTCTGAAACTCCTAAGACATCCAGTGATGTCCCTGAGTCACCAGGAGGGGGCACCCGCCACTGGGCCTGCTCTCGGTAGCCACCAAACCCTGTCCTGCAGGGCACTCGCCTGTTCATCTGGGCCTGGAGCTGCTCTAGCCTGGAGCCCAGCTTCCCGGGCCAGCAGTCTGGGTCTCCCTGAGGATCTGGGTGGCTGTGCCTTGGCCTTGGGGGCACTTGCTGCAGCAACTCAGGCCAGAGGCCAGATGCATCCGAGAGGCTGAGGGAGGGGGCTGCACCTGCAGGAGGGAAAGGAAAGCCTGAGCTTCATCTAAGGGCCTCCACAGCTCTGAGCCCATGCCACTCCTGCTCTGGGAGTACAGGGTGAGAGAAGTCGATCTCCTTACCTGGGTGCCCTGGTGTATGAGGTCCCGCCTCCACAGAGGACTTTTTCTGGCTTCTGGGACCCAGAAAGCTAAACCCCTGGGAGGGGGACTGGGACCCCAGATTTTGGTGGGGGGCTGGCTGGATAGGGAGCAGCAGCCCAGGGGGTCCCTGTGCCTTGATGTGGAACCCCAGGGGCTTAGCTAGTATCTCCACCTTGCGGCCACACTGGTTACCAGGTGGCTAGTCCTCACTCTGGGTCTGAGGACTCAGGGCATGGGGGTGGGCAAGGGCCTCCAGCACCGAGCCTAGAGAGGGAGCCCTTGTCCACTCACCCAGAGGCCGGGGAGGCCTCCTCCAGGGGAAGCTGGGTGGAGGACTGAGGAGAGGCAGGAGGCTAGCAGGGGCTTTGGGCTGGGGCAGGGCAGACACTGGTAGGGGTGGCTTTGCTTACCTGACTGGCTGTCACAGAGAAAGAAGCCCTGGTGGTCCTGGCTGCCTGAAGCCTGTCGGGGTGATGACTGGAGACCCCCATCTGCCTTGTGGGGAACAAGAGTATCAAGTAACAGGGACCAAAGCTGCAACAGGGCCTCCTTGTTCACCTTTGCCACCCCCAACCCCATGGCCCTCGTGAGGACTCGGTAAGCAGGTGGTGACAAGTGGCTGGGCTCTTCCCCAAGGCTCCGGGCAGCTTCCTGCAGGCTCTCTCCTGCTTGGGAGCACAGGAGACACACAGGGGCTTGGAGACAGTTTTAGAAGGGGCTGCCCTGAGCATCAAGATTTGGGGGTGGGGAGGCAGAAATGGTATTCTTCTAGTCCTCCCTGCTACTCCTGCCCTCAGCATGGCCCACTGGGGAGACTCCTCTGAGGAGACTGGGTCTGGACCCCCAATCCATTCAGGAGGTGCTTTCAGCAGCACCCTTGGCAGCCCACCCTCCTTGGGGCACCCAGAGGCTACAGATGCCCCAGGCCATGGAGACCGTATCCCTCTTGCCCTGGTGTCCAGCTAGTGAGCACTCAGGCCACCTGATGACTCCCGGAAGCGGGGCCCCCCAGGGCAGAGTCCTTACAAGGAATCTCCTGGACAGAGCAGCTGGAAAGGGGAGAGACTGGGGGACGTGGAGAATAGCAGAGGTCACAGGGCGGGCAGGGCAGTCCCTCGTAAGAGAAGCTGCCTCAGCACCACATCCTCCGGCCCGGGTGTGGGGCCTGGGTCAGCAGAGCCCGTGGGCCTCAGAGCCAGGGCCTCGCCCATGGGCGACCTTGCCGGGTGTGCCTGTCCTTCCCAGCAGCTGATTCTAAACCCCCTCCTCCCAGGCAGCCCTCTGGGCTTCCAGGCCGTCCTGGCCATCTCACGCCTTGGCAACCCTGAGCTCCACAGAAATACGTCTCCCTGCACACCGCTGTGACTTTCTTGGTTATTTAACTATGTGGGTTTTTATTCTTCCTGAGGTGTTTAGTTTCTTCCACTGAGTGATGAGCTAGAGAGGACAGATGGCTCTGTCCCTTATTCACACCCCCAGGACCTGGCACTGTGGGCCCTGGATGGCAGACATCCTCCTTTCCCACTTGGTTCGGTGGGAAAAGCCTGGGCTATGGAGTCACACAAACTTGACTCCACAGTTTGGATCTGCCCTCGACTGCATGGCTCACCGTGGGGCTGTGTGGCTTTGGTCAGTTTATTTAATCCTCTCTGACCCTCAGTTTCCTCATCTGGGAAATGCCGGCGAGGACTAAATGACATCATGTAATTGCAAAAGGAGCCAGTGCTTAACACATCGTTGGTGCTCAATAGTGGGTGACTATTACCACCTTAGCATGATGCCAGCCATCGGAGACACAGAAGAAATGATGGTAAGGATGCAGCACGGGGTTGAAAGGAAGAGAAGTGGTCAGACGGGGTCCCCCAGGCCAGGCAGGCCAAGCTCTCTGCGGGTGTCACCTGTTACCCACCCCGGCCCACCCAGAGTAGACTCACGTCCCGGAGGTTGAAGGTGACCTCCAGCTTACTCCAGAAGCTGTCTGCGAAGGCGGGGTACATGTCCAGCACCTCCAGCAGGTCTGCGCGCTGGATCTTGTGCAGGTCGCAGTACGTCAGGGCCCGCACGTCCGCACTGGACTTGCCCGGCAGGGCGTGGAGGCTGACGGGCTCCCCAAAGATGTCGTTCTTGCCTGCCAGCCAGAGTGGCGGGGGTCTCTCCAGGGTCTGGCTCCAAGCTCTCTTCTGTGGAGCCTCCCTGAGGGCCCCTTGTCCATGACCTCTGTCCCACTTCAGGGATCCTGCCAGGCTTAGGCCTGGTGCCCAGAATCAAGGTCTGGGAAAAGGCTGGATGTGCTAGCTGGGGGTGAGGAGTGTGCCCTCACTTTGTCCCACGGGCTCTGTAGAGAACTCCTACATCCCAGTGGTGGGCTGTCTCCAAGCCCCTTAGGACCACCTTCTATCATAGGAGACTCCCCACTCCTACTTCTATGTGCTTTGGCACTGCCCCTATCCCCACCCTGTGGGACAGTGGGCAGTAAGGGACACAGAAGGCTCCCTGCTCAACCTCTTTCCTTCTCAGCCCACCACAGTAATGTAAGAGTGTGGGGAACCCAGGGCCAGGGGCAGCCAGCTCCCTCAGGGCAGGGGCTGAGGCTTCTGTCTCTTGGTGTCCTCACTGCTCATTGTGGGGACAAAGTAACCAGCATGGCCCTGGAAGAGGAAGCCTGGGGAAGTCCTCACTTGCCCTCTCTGGACCTCAGTGTCCTCATCTCTAAAATGGATGTAATCACATCTGCCTTGCCTACCCCAATGGAAGGAGCAGACATGATGCTCAAGAAAGAACCCGGAATAGCAGGAGGCACCAGACAGGTTGATGCAAGACATTGATTGGTAGCTGATGCTTGAGGCATGTGACAGGGATATAGGAACCTCCTGGTGCCAGGCACTGTGCTGGCCACAGAGTATAAACATGAGTAAGATGCTATCCCACCCGCAAGGAGCCCATGACATCTCCTCGAGACAGGCAGAAAAGCAAGCAACTAGTCTACAGAATGATCTCCAGAGCCTCGGAAAAGGGGAGAACCGAGAGCTATAGGGCCCTGGGGAGGGAGGGGCTCATTCCACCGGGGTGGCTGAGAATAGGGAGGAGGGGGCTGACCGAGGAGGGGGGCAGGGTTGTGAGAATTGAGGAGGCCTGGGCCCCCAGGAGAAGGCCAATTCGGGCAGAAAAATTAGTGTGTGGTCAGTAGTGCAGTCAGGGCTGGGGGGTAGGGAGCCCAGGGCTGGGGTGCCAGGGACCACGACTGCTTTGACGTCCATGCCCCACGGGAAAGTTCAGCGCCCTCAGCCTGGTGGTACTGGACAAAGGCTGCTAATGGTTTGCACAGACAAAGATGGATGGCAGCCAGGCCATGTCCCCCAACAGAACAGGGTCATTCACAGAGGAGGGGACTGAGGCCTAAAGAAGGAAGGGAATTGTCAGGGTAACATATGAAACCCAGGAGCCTGAAACCTGGGCAACATTGTAAAGGGATGGTTTTCCAGTAGATGAAGGATTATGGTCTAACGTCCATTTCCACTCAGGACAAAATGAGAGGATTTCATGCCTCTAACTGAAACTTAAATTGGACTGGCTGCTTAATTATTAATAAGAACTATTATCCCTCCCACGTGGATGGCACTTCTAAAGTGTGCTGGGAGTGAGGGAAGGTTTCACAGAGAAGCCTATGCGTAAGCTCAGCCGTGAAGGATGACCAAGGTCTGCCAGGCGGGGGTGCAAGGCAGGGACATGTGACAGAGACAGGCAGGTGTAGAGAACAATGAGTCGTGTGTATGGCCGGAGTCTAAAGTCCCAGGGGGCGGCTGGCAGGACTTAGGGCAGCCAGACTGGGGAGGACTGTGCACACAGGGGTTCCGACTTGTCCCACGGGCCATGGGGAACCACGGAAGGCTTTTGAGCAGGAGAGTAGTCTGCCCGGATGAGAATTCAGGTCACTGGCAGAAGGTGGAAGATGGCGTATGCAGGTACACCCTCAGATGCAGGGACACAGGAAAGGAGCTCCTGACACTGCCCAGGAAGGACATAAGGAGGGCTGAAACTTTTTTGCCTGTCTCGAGGAGATGTCATGGGCTCCTTGTGGGTGGGACAGCACCGTATTCATGTTTATACTCTGTGGCCAGCACAGTGCCTGGCACCAGGAGGGCCCAATACCTGCATCACGTGCCCCAAGCACCAGCTACCAATCAAAGTCTTGCATCAACCTGTCTGGTGCCTCCTGCTAGTCTGGGTTCTTTCTCAAGCATCATGTCTGCTTCCCCCAGTGGGGGAGGCAAGACAGGGACAAAAAGAAAGGTGTGGGGCAGAGAGGGAATGCACAGGACTCTGGGGCTGCCTGAGTAGGGGGTGGGGTGGGGCAGGAAGGTCTTTGACCCAGGCAATGGATGGTTCACAGTGATGGGGATGTCAAAGGAGCTGCTCTTGAGGGCAGACGATGTACTGAGATGTGTTGTTTGGTGTGTTTATGTAATATAAGGATGGCCAGGCCCAGGAAGAAAAGGAATGTTCCAGTCTAAGAAGGGACTGGGGCTGGGACAGAGTTCTGAGGACGCCTGTGGCACAGGTAGAGGCTGAGACCCTGGGAGCAAGGAGCTGGCCCAGGTGGGGGTGTAGGGCGAGGTGACAAGAGCAGAGCCCCACACTAGTGAGCATCAGCTCAGGGCTGGCCAGAGGGAAAGGAATGGGCGGGCACAGGAGCCTGAGGGGGCCCATCCGGAGGGGCTGGCAGAGAACACGGCCACCGAGACCAAGGGAGAGCAAGGCTGGCATCAGGGACTCGGGCTGGGCTGAAGTCACAGGGGAGGCAAGGAAGCTGCGAAGCAGAGAGCGCTGTGAGGCTCAGGGAGGTGAAGGGACCTGCCCAGGTCACACTCCTACAGCTGCCAAGCAGCAGAGGCTGCCCGTGCCCCACATCTGTTCCCTCCCCAGCACTCAGATCCTTCCTCCCGGGCCCAGCTGTCCCTGCTGCTGTGCTGAATGACACTGAAGACCCCTTCCACCCAAGACAAACCCCTGCCCTCTCACCCAGTGCTCCCCAGGAGCGGAAGGTAGGATTGTGAGTCAGACACGGCGCCCTGGAACCCTGCTGGGGCACTTGTCAGCACGACCTCTCTGAGCCCCCACTTCCCTATCAGGAAAAGGGACCTATGGCAGAGGTTTGTTTTAAGGATTCAGCGAGCTGGGGATAAAGTGCTCTCTGGCACCTGCTGGGCACATGTAGGTCGTAAAAGGTGCCACCGCCATCGTTAGGAATGGAGAGGTCCAGGCAGGGCCTCTCCAGTCCCACTATCCCCACCCTTCCGGCCGACGCACCTAGGATGGCCACGACCACGTCGTCGCGCAGGATCTCGATGGAGCCACGGGAGATGAAGTAGAGTGTGGAGAGCACGTCGCCGAGGTGCACCAGCGTGTCCCCGGGCGGCGCGTGCGCCGTCTTGAACTTGACGGCGAGCGCGCGTAGGCAGCCCTTGCTGGCACCGCGGAAGGCCGGGCAGTGCTGCAGCAGGGCGCGGTGCAGGTGCAGGCAGATGTCGGCCTGCAGGCACTCCGGGAAGCCCTTCAGCACCTGCGAGGAGAGGCGGGGAGGGGTGCGGCTGGGGGAGATGGTGCGGAGGGCCCGTGGGACCCTGGCTTCCCCTGGGGCATGAGCCAGAGCCGTGACTTGAGCGTGGTCGCCCGCCCCACCCCGGGCAGGGCGGTGGGGTCTCACCGCGTTCATGTCGATGCCGTTGGTGTAGGACCAGGCGTGCTGGAAGTACTCTTCCAGGCGCTGCCGCAGCGGGCTGGGGATCTGGTGGAAGCGGATGAACTCCTTGATACGCAGCATCTGCGTGTGGTAGCGAGCCGTGCCCGAGTACAGGCGCTGGATGATGGCGGACACATTGCCAAAGATGCTGGCGTACATGAGGGCTGGGGCGGGGAGGGGCACCGGGGGTGTGGGCCGTGAGCTCCTCCACATCCCTGCCAGGCCACACCACCCCTGGGCCTGCTCCAGGCCTCCTCCTTCCCGGCAACCCCACGGTCAAGGACCTCTCTGTTCAGGGCAGTCAGAAGTGCCCAGCTCAGCGCCAGGGCACCTGCGGCACAGAGGCCCCTGGGTTTCCTGCCTCCTCCCTCTGCCCGGTACCTCTTGGCATCTTCCTGGGCCCAGAGGCTAACTAGGGCAATGGAATTTTCTAGTTCAGATTTGTTTTCTCTTTCAGTTGTAAAAATATAATAAAGAAAAAACTCTTGGTTTCTTGTTTTCACCCTTTTTTTTTTCTTGTTGTTTTTGCTTTTCTGGGTTTTCACAACTCTAAATACTCTGAACATGACGACTTAATCTACGTGTAAAATTCCACACTGCCTCTGGTGTTCCTAGACCAGTGATTTGAGAGGCAGGCAGCTCAGTGCAAGGTCTGAGAGCACACACAGCCCCGCCCATGGCCCTGGGGGCTGGAGTTGGGTCTCTGTGTAACCCCCCAGAAGTTAGGACCTTCGGTTTCGTTTTCTGTAATATGGCCCTTACAGGAACAAAATGTGGGCCTTTGATAAGCCGGCTTTATGGGCGTGGGATCTACACTAAGAAAGGCCCCGTGCTTCATTTAATTTTCTGCTGTCATCGTCTTGAAATTCTTTCTATTTTTTTAAAAAAAGGTTCCAGGTTCTCATTTTGCACTGGGCCCTGCAAATGATGTAGCTGGTACCTGGCACACAGCAAAGGCCATATGGGTGTTAAATTCTGTGTTTAGTTGGTGTACACGTGCAATATTTCATTGTGTGGTACACTTAGGATCCGCCTATCACATTACAAAACTAAAAATGGGTAAGGCCTGGGGTATGAGGTGGCACTCACAGCCAATGAGCATGACGCAGATGGAGAAGACCTTCTCCGAGTTGGTGTTGGGGGAGACGTTGCCGAAGCCCACACTGGTGAGGCTGCTGAAGGTGAAGTAGAGGGCGGTGACGTACTTGTCCTGCACCGAGGGGCCCGAGGCCGGGTCACTGCCGTTGTAGCGCTTGCCGAGCTGTGCACCCAGGCTGTCCAGCCAGCCGATCTTGGGCTCCAGGTAGGGCCGCTCCACATTGCCGATGGCGTACCAGATGCAGGCCAGCCAGTGTGCGATGAGCGCAAAGGTGCACATGAGCAGGAAGAGCACGGCTGCCCCGTACTCAGAGTAGCGGTCCAGCTTCCGGGCCACACGCACCAGCCGCAGCAGCCGTGCTGTCTTCAGCAGCCCGATCAGGGTTGTGGTCTGGAGGGGCAGGGAGGGGGCCACAGGGCTGGGGGTCAGCCCTTGAAAAGCGGCACTCAGGACCATGTTTGTTTACTTGTGCATACAGTCACACAGTCATTCAACAAACACTCATGGAGCACTCTGGCCAGGCTCTTGGCCTAAATCTCAAAACAGTGTTATGGTTAGTAGGTTAGAAATCGAAGCGGGGCACAGAAGAAGGGGAGGTCAGGTCTGCAGGGGCAGGGCAGGGAGGCTTCACAGAGGAGGTGACACTTAAGCTGAGCACTGGGAGACAAGATTCAGTCTCCAGGCAGACAGGAGGGAGAGGGAAGGGGGCAGTCCAAGCTCAAGAGCAGCATGGGGCAAAGGCCTGGAGGTGTGAAATGGCCCAGTAGGAAGAGAGCCAAGCAGTGAGAAATGGTGGTAGGAGGTGGGCAGGGGCAGCTCCCAGGGGCCTCAGGGTCCTTAAGGAGCTTGGTTGTTATTCTAAGCCATTGGTTGAGCCACGGAAGGTTCTGAGGACAGAGTCAGATAAGTAATGGGGTCAGATGAGTGATCTGAAACTTGCTTTGGCTTCTGTGTGGAGGGGTGAGGCTGGTAGGTGTGGGGCTGGGGCAGAAGTGGATAAGAAGGCCACTCAGTGTCCAGGCAGGGGCAGTGGGGGTAGAGAAGAGAGGAGAGAATTGGGGGTAGATTTGCTGGGAGTGGGTAGGCATGGGAGCAGGGAGTTATAAGGGATGGTCCCTGCTGGACAGGCTGGGTGATGGGGGGTCAGGGGGCAGTGATTGGAACACAGAAGGCAGAGCTGATTGTGGAGTGGAAAGCTGATCCCAAGGAGGTAGGACAAAAGGACATCATGGGATTAGAAGCTAAAAGATGGGTGTGGCAATGCCCTCATATCAGCTAAGGGAGGTAGAGTGGGCTGAGGGGTGAGAAGGGGGTCAGGCTGCATTGGGGCTGGGACTACTGGAGTGGCCGTCCCAGAAGGGGCCACATTCTGGCGCACAGGGAGGGCATCCATGCCTGTGGCACAGCCTTGGTGGGTCCCTCTGCTGGGCTGGGAGATGACAGATGTCTGAGGCCTCCTTTCCACCTCCACTTGCTTTGGCAAAGGCGCCCAAAAGCCAGGGACTCTGCACCCAAGACTGGGAGGCCAGGGAGGCCCCAGGGCTGGGGCGCAGGGGACGGCGCAGGAGCTGACCTGGCTGGGGTCCGCTCACCTCATCAGAACCAGTGCGGAAGATGAGCAGGTCAAAGGGGATGGCAGCCACCATGTCAATGAGGAACCAGCCCTTGAAGTAGTGGACAGCAATGCGGCGGGGGTGGCTGACCACCTCGTCGTTGGTATTGACGTAGGTGGTGCGGAAGTTAATGACGATGTCCACCACGAACATGATGTCCACGACGAGGTCCACCATGGTGAGGGGGCTACAGGTGTAGCTGCAATCCCCACGCTGGGACTCGTCTTGGCCGCTGAGCAGGAAGGCAGCCGAGTAGGGTGTGAAGACAGCCGTGTAGATGACCAGCAGCAGGATGAGCCAGTCCCACACGGCCTTAAAGGGGCTGTAGTGCAGGAGGGTCCCACGGTGGATGCGTGGTGCCTGCAGCTTGTACTCTGGCAGCACATCTGCACCGAGCGACAGGACCTGGGGTGGGGGCCGCGGGCTGGTCAGTGGGGTGGCCACGGCTGGACAGACAGGTCTGGGAGTGGGGAAGGCATAAGGCTGAGGCCTGGGAAGGCCCTATGGGGCCTGGACCGCGGGAGGCCCTCCCTGGGGCCAACTTTCAGAGCCTTCCATGGAAAGAGTCAATTTGGGGTGTGTAGCCGAACTGGGGCCTCAACAGGTCTTGGGCACCAGAAAGCCTTGTCCATTACATTCAGCTGACTGCCACCCACTTCCTGCCTCTGACACTATGGCCAATGTAGGACCAGCAGGGGCCAGCCCAACCCACTCAGGTTCCGCTCAGTTTAAGAAACAGCTGGGGCATCTGGAAGAGCAGGAGTTTTTGTTTTTGTTTTTGTTTTTGTTTGCTTTTTGGTATGTGGGTAGTTCCCTGGCCGGGAATCGAACCCAGGCCACAGCACTGACAGCGCCAACGCTGAAGCCTTAAGCCACTACACCACCAGGGAACTCCCCTGGAAGAGCAGGAGTTTTGAAGCCACACCTTTCAGGTTGACCCCAGAACTGACGTTGTGGCCCAGTCTGTCTTGGGCCAAGTGTTGTAACCTCTAAGTTTGTTTCCTCAAGGGCGGAATGGGATCACAAAGCGCAACAGACTCCAGGGGTTGTGATTTAATGAGACGGTGCATGGGGATGGCACATGTGGGTCTACATGACAGTTCCCCTTCCCAGTGATCCTCTGTCAGAGACTTCCAACAGCAACGGGGCCTGAGGGGTGTCCCATTCACCCCACTACCTCCACCAGATAGCACCTGGCAGATGGTCATGGTTTCAGAAAATCTGCAATGTAATGTTCTGACCTTGCAAACCAGATGGGGTCACAATAAGGAAGAGTCACCAAAGGGCTGGTTTCAACCAGAGTGTCCCCGATCTGATATCCAAGCCCCAGGAGAGGCCACAGTGTCCCCACTCTGCAGTGACCTCCTGCTCAGCCTTTAGGCGTCGGCTTCTGTTTTGCCCCTCCAGGAAGCCTCTTCTGTCCCTGAACAGACCTGGACCCCTGATCCATCTTCTTGCTGCCCCGTGTGAACACCCTGACCACACAGTTATTTCCCACTGGACCAGAGGCCGCAGTTCCCTTGTCCGACATGCCCACCTTACAGGCCTAGCACTTAGTCCACATGTCGGCTCAACTAAAAGGGGCTCAGGGATGAGAGCTTAGTCCATCATCCTCTCCCTCATTCCAGGGCTTGATCCCCAGGAAGCTGTCAGAGACAGCTGAAGATGCCAGCGCCGCCTCTCCTTCACCTGGATTGTAGGAGGACCCTACAATGTTGTGGGGGTTGGCTGTCACTTCAAAGGCAGGGGGCAGGAGCAGGCCTGGGGGCTTCCCTCTAGCCTTCTCCCTCTCCTCCTCTCAGTATGGTTCTAATACCTCCTCCCTCTTCTTCTCCTTCTCTGTGAACTGCCAGAACTTTGGACAGGCCCCCATGGTAGCCTGCATGTGTCCCCCCATCCCAGGCTCCTCCAGGCCTAGGATGTGGCACTCGTCACAGGCTCTGTTGACCCAACCTCCCCTGGCTCCAGGAGCTGGGCATCAGTGGGGTGGCTGTCAGGGCACACCTTTAGGTCTAAAGAATCAGACTCAAGCAGGACAGGAGGCCTGGGGCTCAGACCAGACACTAGGGGAGATGGACAAGCTGGCTCCCCCTGCTAGCCTGGGCCCAGGGCCCGAGAAGTGACCCTGGAGGCTCGGCTCAGCCCCATCTGCCCTGCCCTGCAGGCCGTACCTGGGTGACCTTCTCGGTGACATTCTGGGTCCGCTCCACCACCTTGTGGGGTGCGATGATCTCAATTTCCGTGGTGGAGCCTGAGCGGTGCTTCTCCAGGTTGAACTCCACGAAGTTGAGTGTGAACTGGGGAATCTGGCTGATGGTCCTGTACTTGACCCTGCCCGTGCCAGGTCCCTGTGCACCCGGCCTGCCATGAGAGCCCTCTGAAACCAGGGCCAAGGTCAGAGCAGCGGGGGCCTGGACCAGCTGCTCCACCTGCTGCCCCCATTCACCCCTCCCACCGCCACCTGCACCCTCCCTCACCGGAGCCCAAGAAGTTCTGGGACAGCAGGCGCTGGGTCAGGCTGCGGCTCCCGCTCTTGGCCAGCAGCTGGGCCAGATCCTCGAAGTTGAGGATGAACATGATGACAGCGCCGTCCTCGTTCTTCACAGGGACCACGTCCACCAGGCAGCGGAAGCTGGAGGCTGCAAACAGCATTGGTGCAGGCTCACTGAAGGAGGAGTCCTCTCCTGCAGGAGCCTGGCCGGGGGAGGCTAGAGAGACAGCTGGGTCAAGGTCAAATTAAGGACAGCCATAGGGTGAGGAGGCCTGGACGGTGACCAGAGCGATTGGGCAGAGGGTTGGTGAGGCTGCCCAGCAGTTGTCCCACCCGCAGGGCAGAGGTGGGGAGAGCAGCTAAGCTGCTCATTAGGAGATAATGTAGCATTAGGGTCCAAGTCTACGCTCGGCCCCTCAGCTCAGGGCTTAACCTTGAGGTTTGCTTCTGCTGTAATTAAAGCTGAGCAGATGGGGGTGGATTAAGTGGGGAGGTGAGGTTGGGCATTCTACCCCAGGAGGCTCTAGCTGGCCCCCGGTCCGGCTCCCTATTCCATCCCACAGAGCTGCCCCCTTCCCTGGCACCAGAAGGCCCCCGTCGCTGAAAACACACTAAGTGCTGGGCACCGAGCCAGTTGGCACATTAGGCCTCAGGCTCCATGGTGCAGCCCAGTGGGTCCTGGGGGTGGGCAGGCAGAGACCCCTGTTCTGCAGATGAAGGTTCTGAGGAAATGACTTGCTGGGGCTGGGAGGGGGCATGGAACAGGGACCCCTGAACTCTCAATATGCAACGGCGAGGAGAGGGGGAGGGGCTTGTCTGGGGCAAAGATGTGGAGTGAAGGCCTGGCGGCCACTCCATGCCTGAGGTGCTGGGACTGGGACGCAGGCAGGATAGTGGCCTGGGGTCCAGAGAGGGACAGAGGTGGCAGTATGGAGGCCGACCGAGTCCCTCCGCCACCCTCTCCACCCAGACCGAGTCGTTGGCCTCACTGTTCCCTCTCGTTCCCTCCAGGGTCTTGCTTCTCTGCCCCAGGGTGAGCCCCCTCTCCGTGGTACCCAGTGATCCCGTGTCCCTCAGCCTGAGCTGTTGTTGACTGCCAGGCCCAACAAGCAGGATCCTAAGGGGCAGGGGCCTCAGGTAAACATGCAAATCAGAAGCAGAGCTGCCCAGGCTTGGGTCTGCCTCATTAGCCAGCGGCCAGCGCCTGTCCCAGGTGTTCTTTGTTGACTAAGTGAATGAAAGAACGCGTATGTAAATACAAGAGGGTGGGAGGACTGATTGCTACTTTGGGGTCCACCAGTGTCACTCTTGGCGCCAGCTCCATGTTTAATGCTCACTTCCCTGGGTGCCTCCTCCCAGCGGTCAGCGCTGGGGTGCACTGAGGTGCCCCATCCTCCCTCCCACGTTCCTCCCTGGGAGCAGGAATCTCCTGGATCAGATTCCCGGACTTGGAGGCACCAGGCAGTCATCTACCAGCTGCCATACGGGGCCCCGAGGGAGACATCCACACTGAGGAGAGGCCCCCCACCTGCCTCTGTGACTTACTCCCGGGCTCACTGTAGGCCTGCCTCCCATGCCAGAGGCTGGCACTCTTTATCAGCCTGGGGCATGGCAAGGCATGGGCACTGGGACCTAGACGGGAAGCCTCCTTGGACAGCAGCAGCCTGAGACACTGCCCCCAAGGTCAGACTATTGCGTCACTCGCTCTGGCACTATGGATACCTGGCTGGCGAGATGGGGGCTCTGAGACAGAAGAGAGCAGAGCTGGGCAGAGGGCAGGGCCTCTGGGTTCTCTATGCTCCTGGGTACTGCTGAAGTTCAGCCTTTGAGGGGCTGTACCCACCCACTGATGCTATGTTTCGAAAACTGAGGCTGGGAATAGACCCAGACCCAAGGCCAGCTCATCATAGCAGCGAGGGCTAGAGGGGGGCTGTGTGTGGCACCCCATGTCTGACCTTCACGTTGCTGCCTGTGGGACAGGAAGCTATGAGGATTTGAACGAGTTCAGAGCATCCTTTCCCCTTATCCCTATGCTGTTCTTGCCCATGAGTATCTGTCTGGATGATGGCAATTCAGTGAGTGTGTTGCCCTAGGCTGCGCCCAGGAGTGGTGGTGCTCCTGTGCCCTTGCCCTGTCCTCCTCATCCGGAGCTGGAGGAGCCCCAGCCTTCCTCTGGTCTGGCTTAGGGATGAGGGGACCCTCCGGTTTAGGGTTATCAGAGGAGAGGACTTGGCAAAGGTGTGCAGGGCTGTGCCCCTCTGGCAGTGGCAGCGGCGAGGGAGAGCTGAGTGCTCCCCACCCCGCCCTCCAGACTCATTGGTTCTAGCCTTGTGGTCATCCCATTCCTCCTTATCTGTTAGGTTCTAACTTTTCTTATAAAGGCAGATGGCGGAAGAGCCAGTTTCTTAGGGGGTCTCTGAGCCCTGTCTCATGGGGTGATTTCTGTCAAGCGTCCTGGCCTCTTTGAGCCCAGCTTTATGCAGCTATACAACATGGAGATATGTGGACACAGACCTTCCACTCTGACTCGGAGAACCATCAGTGGGTTACTCCTTCAGAGGAAAAGAGAAATATAAATAAGCCAGAGTTCTGTTCGGGATGCTTTTCCACCTCCTTCGAGTCAGAGGGAGTGGGCAGAGGAGGTATTGACTGAAGGAGGGAAGAAATCACCATTAGGATGCCCCTCGGCAGGACTATAAGATGTACGTGAATATGTTATACAAAAATAAAGGTCATGTGGTCAGAGTGGACCATCAGGTGATCATAAGTTCTCTGAGAACCACATCTTTTCCTTACGGTAATGCAGGCCAGGAAGCTCCCTTTTGTGGGTTTCAGGCCAATTTCAGACAGGTCCAAGTGGTGAAAGTCTACAGGATGAGGAAGGGCTCGGAGCAGAGGTGGCAGGAGACAGGATTTGGGGGGCATCAGGTATGTGGGTAATTTTCCATTTTCACCCAGGGCCAGACTCAAAAACTAGGTTGCTAGGGTCCCTTCTGAAAGCTGGAGGCCCAGTTGGGTTTTGAAGACCTGAGTTCTGATCTCAGAGGGCCAAGGCCTGGTCTTGACCTCTGCCACCTGCCCAGTCACAGGTAGGATGCTAAGGAGATTTGGGGGAACCCTGATCTGACATCTCTAGGAGTCTGGGATCAGCCCTCCCCTCTCTGGGGCCCAGGTGGAGCTCTGAGGTCAAGGAGAGAGAAAAAGTACCTAGTGTTCCCCCTCATTTCCTGCTGGCCCATCCTGTTACCTCAGGACCCCTCTCACTGCCCTGACTGTCACCTCCTCCTTACAATGATGTGAGGAGGTGAGGTCACACCTTCTTAAAATATTCTGACTTCATTAATCCTGTGATCGCTGCCAAACTAAGCCAGATGCTTTCTAGTCCCATAATCTCTATCTCTGCATTCACCTGGGTGGCAGCAGCAGGAGACAGCCACAGGGGCAGCCAGGACCTACCCAAGAAGCACCCTGGGAGCTCTTAACCATGCACACGTCCACGCACTCACACGTTCACATTGCCGCTTACACCCGTGCTCCACACGCGCCAGGCCCCTGGAACCCCAGCGCTCAGCACGCTGCGGGCCCAGCCCACAGGTACCTGCCTTCTCTCTGCACTCAGACGGCCCTCTTCCCCGGGGCAGCCCTCTCCTGGGGCTTCCTTTTCCAAAAGCCCCACCTCAGAGCACAGAGGCAGGTAGGTTCTGGGAAAGAATCCAGAGAGGGGTTCCAGCTGGAACCCCCATAGTAGGATTCTGAGCAAGTCCCTTCTTTGTCTTAAGCCTCGGTTTCCTCGTCCATGAAATGAAAGGCTTTGCCAGTGTTTCCTAAACTTGGCAGAACGTCCGAACCACTGGGGAGAGGTTTCCAAATGCACCTGCTTGGGCCTCACTTCGCACCGGAGTCATCTTCTCTCTAGGAAAGGTGTGTTTTGGAAAACATGCCCCAGGTAATTTTGATGTAGAATCAGGTTGCGGGGGGATGGGGTGGGGTGTGTGTGTGTCATGGATCCAGGGAATTTCAAAGGGACTTTCAGGATCCTAGTTCCCACCTATTTCCCCTCCATCCCCTGACTGGAGGACTCAGAGGTTCTAGAGGGAGGGTCTCAAAGGGTTGCAGAAGTCTTTATCATCAGCTCCTGCCCTATGCTTCTGTTCTTGCAGTAAACTAGGGCTGGCAGTGACATCCTAAACTGGATGAGCCTCCAGGCCAGGCCAAACTCCAGACTCTGTCCCCAAGGAGCCAGAGCTGGGTGAGCCAGGCCTGTCCCCCTTTCCCATTCATCAGCCCCCATGCCTTGCTTGGCCAGAGAGACCTTGAGGGGGTGACTCCTCCCCTAATCCCCAGAGCAGACAGAGATGAGGAAAGGTTAATTTCCGTCCCAGCTGCCTGACAGCTGGGGCTGACAGTGACAGAGTGGACAGCCAGGAGACTGGGGACATGGGGGAGGGACAGTGGAACGGGAGGCCCTGTCCTGGGCTAGGACGTCAGTGGCTCAGCCTGGTGTTCAGCCTCTCAAAAGAACCTCAGAAGGCATCACATCCAATGCCCATCACTTCCCCACACAGATGAGGAAACTGAGGCTTAGAGAGGAGACAGGATTTATCCAGACCCTTCATCCCAGCGCCAGTGTCCTCCCCATGGCTACTCTGGAGGGACAAAGAGGGGCTAAGCCCACCCTACACACCCCGTGACCTGAGGGCACCTCACCATCCTTGCGGTAGTAGAGGATGTCCACTTTGCACTCCTCGGTCCCCAGCAGGGCCTGTGCCAGGCGGGACATGGCACTGCGTGGGGTGTTGGGGCCTGTGAGGAAGTCACAGGTGCAGGGTCGCTGCATCACCTCCACTCGGGAATAGCCGAAGAGTTCACAGAAGCCATCGTTGCAGTAAATGATGGCACAGTTTTCCATCTGAGCATTGGCGATCAGGAACTTTCGACCTGAGGTGGGAGGGAGGAGGGGGGAAAGTCCATGGTAACCAGGATTGGGTGGCAGGCAGTGAAAGATTATAGGGACTCTTGGCAGCAGTGAGGGGGGATCTCGATGGGGGAGCAGAACAGTGACAAGAATGAGGAAGTGGAGGGGTTTGGTCTAGGGAGTGTGGGAAAACCAAGGGGGCCAGAGTCATGGGGGATGTTCGTGGGGCTCCTGGGAAAATACAGAGGGAGGGAGGTGGACAGGACAGTTACCAGAGAAGTGGGAGAGGGGAAGTCAGTCCTGGGAACCGTGGGAACATGAGGGCAGTAAAGGGGTCAGTGAAGTGGGAGGGAGGCCTAAGGCTTCTGAAGACTGTGAAGGGGTCAGGCATAGGAAGAGCTCCTAGAAAGACCAGGGTGGTCAGGATCAGGAGGTGAAAAGGTAAAAGTCAGGGAACCCTCTGGAGAAAGTGTGTGTGTGTGTGTGTGTGTGTGTGTGTGTGTGTGTGTGTCGTGGGGGGGGGGGGGGGTTGGAGAGGCAAGCAGGCCAGCGATAGAAGGTCAGGGGTTGGGGTACCAAGAAAATAACTCAGAGGAGGAGGGAGGGATTGCGCTCTGCCAGTTGTGCTCCAGAAGAGAGGAGGGCAGGCATTTGAGGTAAGTGGGGACCGCTGGAGAAGGTGTACTGGGACATTAAAGAATTTTGCATTTCAGTATTTGGTACCCCCCCACCCCACCCCCCACCTTGCTCCATTCGAAGTTAGCAAAGGGTTCGGACTATTTCGGCCACAGAACCAGGAGTCCAGGTCGTCCCCCCACCCCAACGCACACACTCACTCTGGCCCTCGAACTTGCGGATAATGGTGTCCAGATAAGTGTTTTGGGGCGCGACGTGGCCCCTGCGGACCGGCATCTTCCGGCCGCGGCCTCTGCTGGGAGCCACCAGCGCCCCGGCTCCCGGCGTCTCCGCCCTTCTCGGCCTCAGCAGCGTCCGGCTCCGGGGTGGGCGCCGCCCCCGGGGAGGGCCGCGGGGCTCCGTGCCCCGCCCGCCCGCTGCGTGTACGGTCCGCTGCCCTCCCCGGCCCGCCCCCGCCGGCCTCCCGCCGCGCCTTCTCCTTTGGGCGCGGGTCCGGGAGCTGTCCGCACCGCGGTGCTGAAAGAAGTCGCGCGTTGGCGGCGGGGCGGGGGCAACTTCTCCCGGACTCGACGGGGCCGAGGCGGGGCCCTCATTCGTAGGGGGCGGAGCTAGGCGGGAGTCCGGCGTCAGGAATCGCGCAGGGCTTCTCTGAGGAGCTTCTCTGCTCTTGTCCCAGTACGCAGCGACCTCAGCCCTTCTCAAAGCCTCTCCTGATAACGAAGGGTAGTCCGGATGATGCAGGGGCGAGTCTCTCAGGCAGGGGAAGGGGCGGTCAGTTGTTGTTGTTAGAGGACTCAGGTGGCCTTTTGCTGAAGGCTTTTTTGCGAGTCTTACTGCTGGGCCTGACCCTGGCACTGGTAGGTTAGACCTCTTGCCTGCCATTGCTAAGTGCCCTCCAGTTGAACTCCAGTGCCCATGTAGAACTCCTAATGGCAAGCCCTTCCAGGACCTGGTCCTGAAAGAATGGAGTAGGAGTACACATGCAGGGTACAAACAATCTGCAAAAAGTTGCTTTCTTCAGAGGCCTGAGAGCTCTTGGCATAGAGGCAATGCTTGAGAGGAGACCAGATATAAAACCACCTATTAGCAAGTGACCACTGATAAGAGTACTGATTGAAAATACACTAGAAGCAGCACATAGGGATCGGGTGAGGTTTATTGAAGGAGGCATCTTTGAAAGGACGGAGAGAAAGAGACCACGCACGGTTCATGGTATATCTCAGTGGGCTTGGAGCTTTGCAGAGGGTCCAATGACTAGTTCTGAGCCAGGCCGATGCAGCACATGCCTTAGGCAAAGGCTGAGAGGGGGGGCTGAGCTGGGGGCTGGGAGTGGTGAAGCTGGAGAAAGGGGAGATTCAGAAAACCCTCAGATGCCATTTTGAACACCTAGATGTAAATGATGGACAACCAAGTTCTTAAGTAGTTAGACATGAAGGAAATATTCTGGTAAAACAAATTTTATCATGGTGGGTCAGGGAGGGAGGATGGACAAGGAGGCTCAGTGAAGTTTTTGCTGGAGTCCAGGGGCTTGGAGAGGTCTGAAATCCAGGGCTGGGTGTGCCTTTGCTATTCAGAGCCGCAGTGCCTGATGGGGGGCCTCTTTGGTCCCTGTAGATGGAGGATGAGAGAGTTGCAAATACGACCTCCCTGGCAGGTAGCGTCATCCTGGCTGCCAGTATGTGTGTGGGAGCAGGTGGTCTGACTATGGAGAAAAGGTAAGGCTGTTTTTCATTGGCTCAGTACGTGGGATGCTGAGCTCTGAGGAGGGACTTGGGCAGTGGGACACTCGCTCACTCACTCACTCATTCAAACATTTTTCCAAGTCCTCTCTTGGTGCCATGGTCTGTGCTGGCTATAGGTGTTAAACGGGGGTACAGTCCTGATGAGTGTCCTGCCCTTATAGAGCTGACAGCTAGTAATGGGGACAAATAAGGACATTACAGCACAGCAACGTAGTGACAGAGACATCAGGTGAGGGTGCTGTGGAGTCTGTGGTTGAATAGTAAGTGTGTGGGCTCAGCTAAAACTCAGGAAGACCTCTTGAAACCTGGGCAAAGAGTCCATGGAGATCTCAGCCCAGTCCTTCTGTCCCCAGAACCCCTGACTTCTGGGCTCAGACCATTAATCCAGAGAGAGCTGGTGCCATCTTTTGGTCACCCTCCCACCAGCCCAACTGCAGCCCTGGTGCCTGGTCTCTGTGGTTATTAACTGTGATGCTATAATACTTCTCCTCAAGGTTCCCCTAATCTCTGACAGACACTGATTCTCAGCCTCCCCAGGAGACCCTAGGGCCTCTTTCGAAACTCAGTTTGTCCCCTGGTGGGCAGACTCAGGCTGAAAAGGAAGGCTAGAAGGGGCAGGAGCAGAGGCCTTCCCTCTCTCTTCCCAGGTTTGTACCTAAACACTCATTTCTCAAATGTCCTCCAAATCTTCCCCTCCTCCATTGAGTCTGGAAAGGTGCTGTTTGCCCTGTGCTCAATCCCCAAGGCAACAGACCAGGCAGCAGGGGTGTGTGTGTGCGTGTGTGTGTGTGTGTGTGTGTGTATGTGTGTGTGTATGTGTGTGTGGAACAAGGCCATCTCTGGAGGCGGAGTGGCTGGAGATGAGCTTTGTTTAAATATTCAGGAAGTCAATCATTAATCAAGCCTGGCTTAGTGCCCAGCTCTCCACTGTCTCCATTTGGGTGGGCCTGACCTGGGGCAGGGAGGGCCGTAGGACAGTTTGCAAGGCTACTTGCATTTCAGGAGGTTGACAGGTAGCTTTGGGGGGGCTAGGTTATGCAGCCCAACACCAGGCAAGCCAGGGGATCAGCAGAAAGATGTGCCAGCCAGTCTACAGAGCAGTGTTCATAAACTGGGCACAAAGGATTTGTACAGGAATGTCCAGTTCTGCTTAAATACATTTTATAAAGGGACTGAAGTGTCCTCTTTCTAACTAGAACAGATGTTCCTTGGGCACTGCAGTCCCGGTCTAGCCCCACAGTTGGGTGCCCAGTGAAAACGAGGTTGTGTGAAGAACCAGTTCTGGGCATCAAGTGGGATGGAGGCTGTTTTGGAGGGACACAGCTACTGGGTCACTACAACCATGGTTCCAGAGTCCCTGGGGAAAGGAGGTTGGCCTGGAACCCGGGGCATATCTGAAATGTATGGAATCACATGCAATCACACAGTCGCCTGTGCCTAAGGCCTTGCATATATGAGTTCACACACACACACAGATACGACTCCCCAGGGAACCCCCAGATCTGCCATAGCTGCGCCCAAATGCAGTTGGGCACTGTGCATGCAAACTGCCCCCTCCCCACGCCCCCCCAACCCCCTCTGGCTTGGCGGTCTTACCAGTTGTCTGGTGTTTACTCCCAGCTTCACCACTCAGTTCTCACCCACAGAGGCTTCCTTTTGTGCTGGGTGAAAATCCAGATGGCCAGGCTGATTGAGCACAGCACCCCGACAAGGCAGAGGCCCAGCAGAATCCACTGCCTTTTGGCAACCTGGCTGGGCTCCATGGCTATGCCCAGGAAGTAGGCGTTGGGTGGTGGTGTGAGTTTACTGGAGCTCTGAGAACTGGTGGTGTTCTGTTTGCTGGTGTTCTGAGCCAGTGACTTTGTTACCACGGAGTGCAGCCTGCAGGCCAGCAGTAGGGCTACCAGGAACATGACAAAACTCTGGGCGAGCAATACCCACTGCCCAAATTTGGCCTGCTTACGATTCACCTTCAGGCTTAGGAATGTTACTTTGTCTGTGTCTTTTTCTGTGGAAGACATAGGAGTCTTGTAGAGCAGGTAGAACTGGGGAGGGGGCCCTGAGTTGCCCTGTGGATCTGACTGCCACTGGTCTTTGCTCTCAGCCTCAGTCACCTACCTTCCAAGTCACACGTAAGGGCATTGACTTGGAAGGCAGGTGAGAAAGAGAAGTAGAAGAAAGAGGAGGAGGAGATGGGCACAGATATGGCTACCCCATGGTGCCCATCAGTGGCTCCGGGCAATGGTCAGGAGACAAGATGCCCACCCTGTACTCAGATGCCAGCCTGGAAGTCTAGCCAGACAGTGTACAAGCAAGCAACTGGGGCATGGGCTGGTGCATGTGGCCTTGACCGAGGCTGCATCAGGTGCAGACAGGGTCGCACAGCAGCAATGCTATGCTCATTTAAGCCAGGTTATAGATGGGCAAGGGGTTAAGGCTGGGTTGGGGTAGGGGCTGGCCCAGGACAGGCTAGGCTAGGGTTTGGGGTTGGCCCAGAGCTGGGACCAGGGTTAGATGATCAAACCTTCAAAGGTACAGCTGAAGTCTGGCCAGCCCAGGATCTCCCCGTGGCGCACATTCTCGGAGACCAGCCAGTTCAGCAGGGGCTCGAAGTACGTCATAAGGGCCTTTGCAGACAAATTGGTCTGGCCAGTTATCTTCTGCAGGACCTCTGGCCAGGGTTTGCTGGAACCCACCTTTAGGGCGTCCCTGGGAGAGTGGGCACAGCTGTGAGGCTGTGTGGAGGCATCAGCTGGTGCTGCTGGGACCTCCTCAGTATGCCCAACCCTGGCCCTAGGGCTTTGATAGCCAGACTCTTCCCACAGAGCTCAACGTAGCAGATAAAATCACCAGCTTTGAAAGAAGACCAACCTGGGTTTAAATCCTGATCTGCCATTCAGTAGCTGTGGGACCTTGGGCAGGTAACTTAACCTTTCTGAGCCTCAGTTTCCATATCCATAGGAAGTAATAATAGTACCTGTCTTACAGCATTGTTGTGATGATTAAATAAACACAATGCTGGGAGCATAGTAGGGAGGCAACCAATGTTAGCTGTCCACAGGGCACAGAGGAATCAAAGTTACTATATTAGTTTTATTACCACTACTGTGATGATGATTATTCTCCTGAACTCAGATAGGCATGACATCTTTAGACACTGTTTTGCATGCTCAGTGTCAATGGGGAGAGGCAGCTCTTGAGCCCTTTCTGTCTCTTTCTGAGAATCTGCCTATTTAGAAACAGGCCTTCGGGTGGCACAAGAGGTTTGATGAAGCCCAGCTGATGGCTCCTGTGGGCAGCACATGACACTTGCAAAGGTGGCAAGTGGGAGCTGCCCAGAGCTCTCAACTCCAAGGTGAGAGCAACAGGCCTCATGGACAAGGTCAGGCCCACCATGGCTGGCTGGGTGAGGCAGGTAGACTTTGGAAACTTGGACCAAGTCCACTTTGACCTTCCATTCCCAGCAGAACCAGCCCAGAGCCTGGCTCAGGGCAATTACATTTAGGGAGATGAGTTAAAAGTAGCAAAATTGAGTTTTAAGATATATTAGGCAAAAGAGCACCAAGAATCTTGCCCTAATTCTTCTCCCTGCCTCTCACCTCTGCCAGCCTTCTACAGCCCATGTTCTATTCTGCCACCATCTCACCTTCCCAAAGCTCATGCCATCCCTGTATCTCTCTTCTGCCCTCTGCCCAGAAAACAGGGTTCAAAGTCCTGAACTTGGAACTCAGGGTCTTCTCTGAGCAGGGGTTTGGACATGAGAACGGTGAGCAGTGACCAGAAATGAGTGGCAAGACCTCTATATGCTTGAGTGCCAAGTCAGACCCTGGGGGCCTTGTGTGCCCTGGGTAAAGTGGGGGTGGGGCAGGTGATGATGACGACTGAGTCAAATGTCCCACCATTCAAGAGGGATGAAGGCTCAGAGTTAAAAGCGAGTTGATGTAGAAAAAACGACCATCTGCTATTTCCTGCACTCTTGCGTTGGAGGACAGAGATCCCTCCGTGGTACTCCCTGCCCTCTCTGTGTATTCACCAAAAGCCCTTTGCTACAGGTACCAGCTACTTTCCTACGTGGTGAGGATTGGTTTATGCTGTGGCTCACTGCCCCCTGCTGGATGCGAGGCAGGCTGGTCAGCCTGTGCACAAGGAAATGTTTGCTGAATGAATCAAAGACGGGCCGGCAAACATGAATTCAGAGGGCAGAGAGGTCCCTCATGTTCCCTGTGTTCAGAAAAGCTCCAACCTGGGCAGTCGACTAGAAAGAAGCTGGAGTGTGAAAAGATGGAACAACAAATAGACTAGGGAGACAAGAAGGCTGGCAAGGTGCAGCCCTCCCTGGCAGCAAAAACGGAGGATCAGTCCTGCAGCTCCATCTGGCCCAGTGGTTACTGACACACTGCGTGGTGGGATCACAAATGTGCTCGTTACATTTGCAAAGGATACCAAATGATGTGGCTTTGTTAATCCTCTGGGAGACAGGAATAAAACTTAAGATGACTTTGACCAATTGGGGAAATGCATCTATTGAAATCGGTTGAAATTCAATGGGGAAAAGACCACGTCAGTGGTTGGAGAGCTGATCTTAGGACCAGGAGACCCAGGTCTAACCTCACCAGGCCTTTGACTGATGGACGCTCCTTGGTGAAAGATATCATGTTCTGGAGTCAGTTTGGGGCTCTGCGCGTGAGTTTGCCACTTGCTGGATGACATGAAATCACATGACCTCTGTCTTAGCCTTAGTTTCATCATTCGTGAAATGCGGATAATAATATCCCCTTTGCCAAGTTAGGCGTTATTAACACGAAATGCTGTAAGAGGGCTCCTTAGGGAGCCCAGCCTAGAGCAATAAATGCTTCCAACCATCAGGTCAGCCTCCTGTCCCCCTGGCACCTCCTTCTAGATTTGCAGGAATGGGAAGGATGGGGTATATCAAGTGCAAGAAAAACGACTACAGGAGGGGGTCAAAGTGGACCACAAGTGGACCAGAGAGAGCATGCCAAGAGGTTGGTGTGAAAGCAACCAGGATCAGCCTGGGAACCGGAGCCAGGCACCTCCAAGAACAGGTGGGAAAGGCAGAGTGCACCCCGAGGTGCTTCAGAGGCTGCTGAGAGGGTAGGCAAGCACCTTGCAAGGAAAGAGTCAGGGATTCAGATGCGAGGCTGAGGCTGAGGTGGGACTCCCCTCTGCCTTCCCGTTTGGGAGTTTCATTTATTAGCATATGTGAGTGAGGGTGAGACAGCGTGGGAATGAGGGTGTGAGAGTGTCAGTGTGCGGGCATGTATGAGAGTCAGTGTGTGTGTGAGTGAGGAATGAGAGTGTGGGTGGGCATGTGGCACGTCTGTGTCAGCAGGAGGAGCTGAACACTCTCTCCCACCGGGAGGGGCTGCACCTGAGGAAATGGGCTTCAATAACTGCAGTCTGAACCGAGGAATAACTTCCCTTAGAGCATCAGCTCTGCTCGGGGTGTCTAGGGTAGCCAGGTGAGGACAGGGGGCCCCGGGGGAGGCTTCAGGCAGGGGCGGGAGGAGGAACTGAGAACAAGTGAGGGGGAAGGGCACTCACTCCAAGAGCTTGCCAGCTGCCTTGGAATTAAAGATGTTACACCGGTGTGGCGAACCCATGTGGCCTGAGGCCTGGCACAGAGCTTCGTGGACCTGGAACTGGAGCACTAAGCTAAGGAAGTACCTGGGTAGAGGAACGGGAGGGCAGGCTGGGGAGCGGGTGTCAGGGGCAGGAAGCCCAGAGCCACTTGGAGCCCAGCAGCTCTGATGTGCAAGTAGCCTCGAGGACCCAGGCAGCAGGCACATCCCCGGGGGCTGGGGGTGGGGGAGACTCCTTCGGCCAGGCCCCCCTTCATCCTGGCGTTAGAATATTGCAAGGGCTCTCCTACCCAGCCTGGGAACCAACCCTTGCCTCCCTCTTGGCCACCCTCCTCTCAGGAGTAGCAGAGGTGCTTTAGAATATTCCCATGGGCTCTGCCCTTCACACAGAATCTGCTGTGAAAGCCAAAGGATTCCAGAGCACGGCCCTCCGAACGCAGTGGGACCTGATGGGAAGAGCTGGGCCGGGCTTCAGGGAGATGTTGGGATTCAGGGCCTTCCTGAAAGTCCTCCGCCTGGTTCCCATCCCCCAACGCCCCAAGCTGGCCCTGCTGGCAGGACCCAGACCTTTACCGTACGTAGGGCACGTTGGCAGAAATGTGGTACTTAGCCCCTGGATCGAAGTCGTCCTCTGTCCGAGGGATGGGAGGGCACAGGCCCTGGTACTTCAACCTGGCAGGGAAAGCAGGGACTTGATATGCTGCCTGGCTCATGGTTCTATTGTCGGCCCACTAGAACCTCTGGGTCATCCTCTGGGGCTGACAGAGAGTCGCGGGCTCCTCTCTGAGTCGGCAGGGCCTTGTTCAAGCAGCCCCTCGCGCTCAGCCCTGATCTCCACCGTTCAGGTGGTGGCGGGTGTGGGCCACAGGAGGAGGAACCACAGGTGGCTGGTAGGGGTGCCCTTGGAGGAGCCCAAGGTCAAGACCCCACCAATCCTACTGGTGAAACCTGGTCCTGAATTTGGGGTGGGGTTGGGAGGGTGAAAGGACAAAGGGAGGCGTGCCCAGCTCTGCCACCCTGGGCGGCTGTGTGCCTGTGTGCTGGGCACGTATTATTCATTCGTGAATGACTATGGGCTGTTGTAAAGGTTCAAATAAGCATAAAGGCTCGTGCAGAGCTAGCAGGCCCCTCATGGTTTCTGTCGCCCCACATCACGCAATGGCTAGCAGATTTGAGCTGGTCAGTCAGAGGCCTGGTGGAGATGGAGAAGCCCCGGCCACTGGCATTCATTATCCAGTCAAGCAGCCAGAGGTCAGTGATGGGATGCCGTGCCGGTGCCCTTCACTCAGGAGTGGTGCTGCCTGTCTGCTGGAGGCTCCTTCGGCAGCTAGCTGTGCCCTTGGACGTGCCTAGGGGTGCTAAGCCAGGGGCAGGTGTGCGTGTGTGTCGGGGCAGCAGAAGAGGGGGCAGTGGGCTAGCCTGCCTCCCATGGGGACTCTTTTCACAGGAGAGAAGGAGCTCAGGTCCCCTCTGCTGGTCCCACTGGTGGGGATATAAAAGGAGGACAGAAGCAGCAAGGCCTCCCTGGTGGGCAGTGTTTTGTTTCTGGAGGAGCCCACATGCAACCATTGTGTGAGCTTCACAGCTACCCAGGGAGCAGATGGGGCCCCGGGAGAGGTGAAGGGGTCTGCTCAGGGCTGGTGGCAGATTCAACTGGAAGCACATGGGCTCTACCCACTTCAGCAGGGATGCTGTCGTCTGGTCACTGCAAACAGCCAACCCTGCCCCTGGGCTTCCATGCAACCCCCAGGTCATCAGCATTGCAGGCCCAGCTCTGCCCACACGAGAGGTGGGAGGGGACAGAGGGCACAAGACAGCTGTCCTCCCCACCTGAGGTTCCACCATTCCAGGTTGTAGGTGTTCTTCTGGATGGTGCCGTCAAAGACCTTCCAGCGATACAGGTCCACAAGGTAGGCAAAGGGGATGAAGGGGACCTTGTCCAGGGCAATGCGCATCAAGAAATTGAGGTCCTCCTCTGGGGAAAGCGGGGCCGTCAGAAGGTGGCTCCTGGCTCTCCCTCCCCTCAGCCTTGCCTGGAGAGCCCTCACTGCAGCCCCAGACACCGGCTGCCCTCCTATGGTCCTCCTGGTCCCCATCACCTGAGTCCTGGTGCTGGTGGCTGAGCAGGCCCCTGTTGACCAGGTGCTTGTGGGAAGAGGCCGAGAGGGTGATCACTGACCCCACGGCCTCTTCAAAGGCTGGATTGGTGCCTGCACGGAAGATCACAGGGAGGTTCTTATACTGCAAGAAGTACTGGATATGGCCCATCTGGTGGAAGATGGAGAGCATGTCTTCTATGTTCACCTCGGTGCACTTCTTTATCCTAGGGTTACAAAGGGCAGGGGTCAAGGAGCATGGGGGTGTGCTGGGAGAAGGGGAGATTTTTCCATTTGGACTCTGAACAGGGATTGGAGTGCTTGGGTTGGAGCCCAGCTGGGCCTTGGTTTCTGTCCTTTCTCCCTCCAGCGGCCAAGTGCTTTGCTCTCACACCCACCTCCCCCAGGTGGCTGACTCACATGCCCCCACCCCAGCTCCACCCCGCCCGCCCCTTTCCCCCACCACTGAAGACAGGCAGACAGGAGGAGAGTGGAAGGAGCCGAGGAAGAGCTAGAGAGCCAGAGAGGGGCAGGAGGGTGGTGCTGGCTGCGGGGTGGGCACCTGTAGTCCTTGCTGTTGAAGAAGTCCCAGGCAGAGGCGTAGCACTCCACGTCCCGCCCGTCGGTTGGCCTCTCCATCATCGATTTTTTCCAGAAATCCGGAGGGGTTGGAAGCAGCCCCAGAGAGTTGATGAAATTTTCAGCCTCCATGAACATTTTCTCAGGTTTCCAGTGCTGTGGGGAAGAGAGGGTCCATGGAGCCCCGTCGAGGGGGTGTGGAGCCGGCAGGGGTGGACGGGGCCGAGCACTTACCTGGGTTTGCATGGTCTTTGTGATGTCCTCGGGGGGCTTCCTCGGGAAGGGCAGGACCAGGTCGAAGAGTTTGACCCAGGACTGAGCCCACATGTTCCCTGGAAGGGGAGTGGATGGGCTCAGAAGCAGCGGGAGACCATCCCTGCCCTCCCTGAGCACCTGCCTGGGGGCCTCCTCTGCCAGCCCCACCTCCATGGCTAGCCGGGGCTTTACCCAGGAGGTGAGCAGGGATGGGCCCCTTCACATCGATGACCTCGGGCCCGTAGTGGTGGTACAGGGCCCGGCGCACGTAGGCGTGCAGGTTCAGGTAGAGCGGCTGCAGCTCCTTGAAGAGCTGCTCCACGTCCTGCTCCAGCGTGTCAGATTCGTACATGTACCGCCACAGGGCCCCCATGTCTTTGTAACCTAGGATAGGGGGGTGCTCAGAATGGCTCACCACCCACCCCTGAGCCCTGGTCTAGCAGGCAAGAGACCCAGGCACCTTCTGAGGAAGCCACTTGACGGCCCTGATCCTTGGGCTGCCAAATGGGGAAAACATCGCTGGAGGCCAATCTCCGCATCAGATGAGATTTGGGCAGAGAAGCTCTTAGCCACGTGCATACGCCACGCCCCTGGGTGCTTAGGACCTGGATGAGGCCCGGGGCCTCACTCATCCACCTAGAGTCCCGCGCACCCAAGCCCTCCGGCCACACTGTCTTCTTTGCTCCCAAGCACCAGCTTCCCACATCGTGGAGCCTGTGACCTTACTCCTCACTTGCCTGGCTCATTCCCATCTTCAGGCTTTGGATAAATATCTGAGAGGCCTTCCCTGACCCCTTACCTGAAGGGGGTCTCTCCTATTCTCTCTCTCAGCAGGCCCTTCCTTCTCAGCAGTCACCCCGAGTGGTAACTGGAGATGTGTGTTGGCATGAATATTGTCTGATGCCCAGAGGGCTGTATGGCTCCAAAGGGCAGGCACCCTCTCTGTCTTTGCACTTACACATCCTCTACAGCACCCACACATCATAGGTGCTCAATGTTGGTGGAACAACACAATAAATGAACCCCTTTCCTGTCCCCAGCTGCAGGGTTTGGGGTTCCTGGCTGCAGGTCCTACTATTGCCTTCCCCTGTGAAGACCCTGCCACGTCCTTCCAAAGCCTCGATCTGAGAGCCGTGCAGGTGCAGTCTGCTCAGGCCGGGCTGGCCAGGTGGGGTGCCTCACCATTGAGCCTTGCAGCCTCGTTGCTGAGCAGCACATAGTGCTCGAAGATGTCACGAAGCGTGCGACCCACAACATCTCGCCAGCCCTGCCAGGCCCACAGCAGCTCCTTCTGGTCCCGGGAAGTAGCCATGACTTCTTCAAGATCTTCGTCGGGAAAAGGAGCCAAGGTGGGATCTCCAGTCCTGCCAGCCTTCTGCCCTCACCCTCTGTAGGTAGCAGCTAACCCCCAACAAAGGAGCACAGTTGGGGCAAGGGGGAGGATGGGAGTTGGGGGACTCCTGGGACGGACTGGTGCTGGAGACTGTGCAATTGGGCCGGGGGCAGGGCTTGGGTGCTCACCAGGCTCCAGGGGCAAGCAGGGCCCCTCATTCAGGCACACCTGGGCCGTGTTGTATGTTGTCTTCATGGAGGCCAGAAGCCTGTCATACTAAGGGGGCAGGTGTCACCCAGGGCAGGCTCGTGCCGGTGGGCCCACCCCCAGAGCTAGCCCCATCAGCCCGGAGAGGCGGTCCTGGCTGTGGCATCTTCCCAGCAGCCCTTGCTTTGCTCCTCCCCCAGAGGAAGCTCTGGCCCTGCCCCACCAACCTCCCTCCCGCCCCATGCCCTTGGCTCCCCACCGGCCGGCTGCCCCCCACCCCAGAGTGAGGAGCATGTGCCCGGAGACCCGGGGGCTCCGCTCGTCACCTCCAGGAGCTTGTCCTTGGGCAGGGCCGCCTTGCCTATGTTCTGCAGCTTACTCAGCATGCGCTTCACGGTCGGGTCCTGGAACCTGGTGTTCTTAAACAGGCGGGCCCGGGTAGCGAAGAACAGCATGTGCTCGGACCGCTGTCTGTCCTTGCGCAGCTGGAGGCAGGGTCACCATATGTGTCGTGGGGGGTCAGGGGAGGGAGTAAGGGTCCTACATTGAACTCCAGGGCCACAGCCCCTCCCCCTCCCTGTCAGCCTCCTCCAGAAGTCCACTTTAAGGGTTCAGAATCATTGAAGAGTCATGAAGAGAGAGAAAGGAGGGAGCCTGGGCCCCTACAAGCAAGCAGGTGATATTTACAGGAGAGTCTGGCCCGGAGAGCGTGTGGCGCCACCAAGAGGCACAGAGCTTGCCACCTGCTTTGACATGAACTTTGGGGTGTCCCTCTTTTCCTCTAGCTGTGGACAAGGGACAGAAAGTGTGGGATCCCCACCCCCCGAGAGCCCAGAGACGAGCGAGGGGTAGGGGCTGGAGTGGAAGCGGTACCACACCATCTCCTCCAGATTTTTGTTGGTGATGTTGGTGACGTAGTTCCAGGTGGCCTCCGCAAACTGGTTCCACACGATCTGGGCCGTCCGCTCGTGAAACTCCAGCAAGGACTGTGCCATGGTCTCATTGTAGAGCTCTGCGGGGAGCGAGGCGGCGCCTGCTGTCCTGGGCGCGGCCGCCCGCGGCCCTGGCCGCCCCCACGCTTCTTTGGGTCCCAGCCTCACCTTGGCTCTGATCACCCTTGGTCCTGAGCCACGGCAGCAGCTGCCCACAGCAGAAGAGCATCAGTAAGGGGCGTCCGGGGCAGAGCCTTCTGGCGTCCATGACCAAGCGAGCAGCAGAGCTGCGCGAGGCTACAAGCCAGTCACGATTCCGTTCCATATTGTGACATCAGGGGCCCGAGGCCCAGCCACGGAATGTCAGAACTGGGAGGCCCCCGCCCGCCTCCGGGCCAGCTGCACCCATTTTGCAGTGAGGATACTGAAGTCCAGGACGCTAAAGCCACGTTACCCAGTCCACACAGCTGGGTGGTGACGGGGCCACGAGGAGAACCACGGATCTTGTTCCACTGTCCCCGGTCGCTTCTCCCCGGCACTGGAGACACCCGTGGGCCCTGACCGGGAACCGCCCGAGCAGGTGAGCGGCATGATGGGTGGGTGGGAGGGAGGAAGTGGAGTCTCCGTGTCTCCGGACTCTGGAAGCATCGTCCTGTTCACATTTTTGGCCTTTTCCTCTCTCTCTCTTGCGGGGTGCGTGATCTTCCCGGGGCTGTGCGGGGCCCTTCCGCTCGCGTCCTTGTCCTTAGCCCTGTTCGCCCAGGGGGAACCTGCGATGCATTTGCAGTCAGGAGGACGAACAGAGGAAGGTGGAGCGCTGCGCGGGGCGTGCGGAAGTGTGGCTGGCGCTGCCCTTCGGGGGGCCTGTCCGCGAGTACCTGAGGCCCCCAGCTCTCCGCTGGCCTTTGGTGACACCCTCATAGCCTGACACACGTGGTCTGGGGAGAGCAGCCCCTTCTCTCTCACTCCGGGATTCCTTCCTCACACTCATTTCCTGCACACCCAGACTCCCTGCATCCTGTGTCCCCTTCACTCACCCCCCTCAGCCCAGTGCCCGCACATCGTCCCAGAGAAGCTGACCCAACACCCCCCCAGATAGGATCTGTAACAATAACAGTATATTTAAAACACAAGGCAAGATAAACATCAGGGACATTGCTGGTTAGCAGGCTAAGCAAGCTCTCAGGAGAGCCCCCCGACCTGGTCCACATGCTCCATGGAACACAGCTCTTTGTCATTTAACTGCAGCCACCGCCACATCCGTCACCGCCACCACCTGACGCGGGAAGCTCGCGCCCCTCGTCCCCCCTCACCCATTTCGCCCGCCCTCCCACCTTTCAGGGGCAATGGCGATTTGTTTGATTTTGATTTTAGAGCCCACATGGAAGCAGAATCATTCAGTATCTGTCGTCTGCCTGACGCATTTCACTTAGCTTAATGCTCTCAGGGTTCAGCTATGTTGTGCGAATGGCAAGCCCCCTTGGGTCAGGCTGAATAGTACTCTGTCGCCCGTGTGTGCGGGCGCGTCACATTTTCGTTACCGGTCCTGCCACCACGGGCCGGGGTAGGGCGAGCCTGGGCGCTCAGAGCGGCTCTTCAGCAACCGTAACTTGGGCCCATGTGGGTAAGAAAGGGCTGGTCACCCAGGAGCCAGTGCCTGGCAGCCCCAGAGCACGTGGACGGGCCCAGACTTAGGTCCAGTAAAAAGTGCTGGAATGGCCCCCATTCCTGCGGTCAACACCTCCTCTTCTTCTGCAACCGTCCAGGTAGACTGGGCCTCTCCCCTCCCCCGCCCCCCCCTCCCCCGGGAGGCAGGAGTCTGAACAATTCTCCTGTTTCAGAAGGCCTGGTGGAGAAGGCCGGTCAGGCTGGCCACAGGGTTACGCTTCTTTGCCCTCACCTGCAGCTCCCATGGCGGCATGCACCCCTGCAGTTCAGAGGGGCAGGAAAGGGGGTGAGGTGACAACGAACTTTGTCCGGCAGACCAAGGGCTTTCAAAACATCATGGTTGGGAGGGGGTTAATTAAAGACGTCTACTGTGGGAGAGGCTGGGAACTGTTGAGAGGATATGTTTACAAATTCCATTGTCCTAAGTAATCATGAACTTCCACGCTCTTGCATGTCCCAAATATCTGAGCCCCACATCCTGCCTCGTGGGACAGACTCTGTACAATCAAGCCGTGTGCAGCACAACGCAGACGCAGACGCACACAAAAACACAGACACAAACACAGACACGCATGGCAGCTGGAGATGGGGCGGCAGAAGGAGACTAATGGATAGCGGGGGGCGGATATCGAGGCCTGGGCCTGGCTGGGGTCAAGGCATCAGCAAAGCTGGGCAGAGGCTCGGGGCCGAGGGTCCTGACAGAGGGGGCCAGGTTGGCAGTGGGAGCCTCTAACCCCAGAAAACTGACCAACTTCCATTTGGGTAGGTTCTAGGCTTGGCATTTAAACAGCGGAAAAATACATCCTAACTGGAAAAAGAATACGCGACTGCAGGGACCGTGTGATCCCATCGGAAACGCGCTAGGAGAGCCGGGGCTGGAACACACGTACACCAACATGTCCACAGTGCCTATCTCTTGGTATTGACAGAAAGGGCTTTTATTTTCTTTATAGTTCTCTGTATTTTACAAATTTTCTACAATAAACACATAGATAAAAGTTATAAAAATGCCCCTCAACACGATACTCCCTCAAACCTACATCGGCCTTCCCGGGGAGGCTCAGGGGGAGGGCATGTGTGGGTGCGGGGTGCGGTGGGATGGGCGTGGGCACCAGCGACTGCCATGCTCCAGCTTTTAGGGCTCCTCTCCAGCTGGGGCAAAGGGACCTGTCCTGAGACCCATGGGCAATATTTAAGTGGCCAGTAGCTAGTTCTCTACCCTCAAAGACCCAGACACGTGCGAGGCGCTGCCCCCACGGGAGCCTCCCATCTGGAGACCTGGCCATTTATGGGAGCAGCTGGGGTAGGACTCTCGAAGCACATGGAAATGTGGGGCCAGCAGCTCAGAACGTCTGCTTCCCAGAGTCGTCCTGGGTTGGTGCCTGGGCTGAGCAGGGGCCAACAGCCAAGGCAGGACACTGGCCGGTTGCCTGGGCTGGAGGGAAGGAGGCGTGGGTGCTGCTGGGGGGTGCCAGGGCCAGAGCTCTGGGGCATTTTCCCAGGCTCTGCTTGGGGGAGGATGAGGACGCCCATTGAAGTGACCCGCCTGACTGCCAGGAGGCGGGAGAGCATCCCTGACCCTGTCCCTGGCTCCCTGGTGAGGGACACAGACGCAGATGGGAGGGCAGGACCTTTAATTGTATTTACAGAGAGACCGGGAGTGGGGGCTCCCTGCTAGGTGGCCTGGTGTGCGGGGACATTGGGGCAGGGCTTGCGGTGGTCTGGGTCTGCAGGATGGGTTCTTAGCCCAGGACTGGAGGAGGAGGGGAAGGAGGAAGGAAAGGGCGGGCTGGGGTGAGCCAGGAGAGGAGCGGAGGGACAGGGTCCTCGGCACACCCCATGTCCCTATCCGGATCTCTCGGTGGTGGGTGCTCCCCAGCTGGCCTGCAAGGCCCGGTCACCTCAGGAGTGTCTCAGTTCCACCTCGGAGCCGAACTGGGGCCCGTGGTGAGGCCGGCGGTGGCTGTGGCGGCGCATGCTGAAGAGCTGCTGGGCGAGGCCCAAGGTGGCCACCAGCAGGACGACGCCCAGGAAGAGCAGCACCCACTGGGCCACGCGGGCCTGCTGCTCGTCCAGGTCCAGGCCCAGGAAGCTGACGCGGCCATTGCCCGGGAAGGAGGCTTCTGAGCGAGCTGGGCAGGGGAAGCAAGGAGAGCAGGGCGGTGGGCAGGGCGCTGGGCAGGGCGCCAGGCAGGGCGCTGGGCAGGGCTGGGGTCATCGCGGCCGCTGCCCTAGGCCGGCTCTGCGGTCCCACTGGAACCTGCCAGAGCTGGGGTGGGGGCCCGGTCCTGATCGAGCTCGGGGGGCTGGCCCGGGGCTGAGGTCGGGGGGGTGCTGGTACCGGAGTCCGGTGTCCAGTGGTACTGAGGCCAGCCCAGCGTCTCCTTGTGCCGCCCGTTCTCAGTGAGGAGCCAGTCCAGCAGCGGCTTGAAGTAGTTCATTATGGCCGAGGCGGACATGTTGGGCTGGCCCGTGATCAGCGTCATGGCCTCTGGCCATGGCTTACTGAAGCCCAGCTTCATGGCGTCCCTGGAGGAGTGCCAGGGAAGGGAAACTGAATCAGAAGGGCAGGTGAGCAGGCTCCCACCTCAGCTCACACCCTCCAAAACCTCTCCCAGCCTCAATGTCCCTTTGGGATTGGGCGGGCCTGGGTAAGCCCAGGGTGGAGTGAGGATGGGGGAGGGACGGTCTGGGCCCAGGAGGCTCCAGGTCCTGCCTGGAGAGGGCACAGCAAGATGGGGTACAGGCTCCACCTGGGTGCTCCCAGCCTAGGCACCAAAAAGGCAGGTGTTCCCAGAAGAGCCCTCCATGAGGCTCCTCAAGGTGGAGCGGTCAGAGGGTGGGAAACAGTCAAAAGACTCACGCCAGGCGCTTCCCGGCCTCCTTGGACTGGTAGATGTCACATTTGTGCAGGGAGCCGCGGTGGCCAGCCGCCTGACACAGTGCCTCATGGAACTGGAACTGGATGATGAAGCCAACGAAGTACCTGGAGGTGGAGAGGTATGGCAGGGGTTGGGTGGTGAGGGGCCTGTGACACCGAGCTCCTGCTTCCTGCTGCAGCCAGGATGTCAGGGTGAGCCCACACTAGCTCTCAGACCCCCCTTCCACACCTCCCCCCCAAGGGGCTCCCTCCACATGTCGGGAGGGCCTCTGCCGACGAGCTCTGGGGGCCACTCGTGAGGGAGGAGGGGCAGGGCAGAGCCCTTGGAGGGTCTGGCAGGCTGCTGTGGGAGCAGTGAGGTCTCCATTCCTGGGGTATATGCAAGTAGAGGCCAAGTGTTGCCCAAAGGGTCACATCTATTTGGCAGGGCAGTCTGGGCAGAAATGGCAGCCCACACCACCTCCTTGATCCCAAAGCAGCAGGGATTCCCTGGGAGAAATAGGCTGGTCAAGGCCAGAGCAACCTCAAAGTCTACAGAGGTTTTGAATGTCCCAAACAAGCAGCCTGGGCCTCCCACCGTGCACGCTGGGCACAAGCCATGCGCCACTGACTTTCCTGGTGTTTCCTAAAAGCGCTTTGCTGCTGCTCAGAATTGGGAATGAGTCGCCTTGGCCCGCCCTGCCTGGAGAGCTGCCTATGCGAAGCTCCGGCGCTAACCGTCACGTGGGCCTGGCTTCTGTGTGAAAGTGAGTGCCAGCGTGGGAGCCTGGAAACCAGTCAGGAAGGCGGGTAGAAGCCCTCCCTAGGGGTCATCCTGGAGTACGGTCACGGGCAGGCCTGTTCCCAGGTACCCTTGAGTCTCCTTGGGCCCTTGCCTGCTGCTATTCTCTGGAGCATCTGAGTAGGCTTTCTTCCCTGTCCTGGACCCTGGGGGACACAATTCATTCACCCTACACTTATTAGGGCTTGACAATGTGCTGACATCATGCCAGGTGCTGGGGTGGAAAGGGGGGCATGGTGGGCCCTCCCTCCCTGCACTTCCAGGGACTGGAGGGGACTAGGGCTGGAGAGGGTCCCAGCCGTCCTGGGGTGGCCCTCACTGCCCTCTATGCCTTGCCTCCTGGGTGGCCTGGGCTTCCGACAGCCCAGGGGCACCTGGAACCCCACCTGCCAAGAGGACTCCAGGGCCTGCAAGTCCCCATCCTAGCCTGCAGCCCATGGAAGGACAAGGGCTGTGCTGGGCACCGTCGCGCTGCGGCTGCCTGACTCGTGTGTGTCCACACCCCATTTCAGAGAGTAAGTTAACAACGAAGGTTACGGCCACGGTTTCCCAAGCCTGCTACGTGCTAGACAGCGTGCTAGGGATTTCACAGAGGAGGAAACTGGTGCTCACAGACACAGAGGCATTTGCTCAAGGAAACAAAGGAGTGGAGACAAGATTCGAACCCAGTTCTGTCTGACCCCAAACCCAAGACCTCATGCTGCTATCAACACAGCCTCCCAATCTCACTGGGTCTCGAATCCTAGTTTTATTGTACAGAAGTTCTTCTAGGTCCAACTCAAATGATATCAAAGGCAATACATTCAACATACAAGGGCTGTCTGGAAAAAATCCAGCCATAGATGCCTCTATTTTTCATATTGAATAAATGGAGACTTTCTAGACAGCTTTTGTGTAGTAAAGGAATCACAAGATCTTGTTTAGGAAAAAACAAAACAAATCAGAACAACAGTGCTCAAGTCACGATCTAGCCGCTGGTCATGGTGAATAATGTTAACTACCGAACCAAGGTCTCGTCACCATCAGCCTATTACAGTAGAGTTGGTGCTCTCAACGCTCTGGAGGGTAGAGGCTCTTGTCGTACCAAAGGAGTGAAACAATAGGCAGCCTCGGTCGCAGGTGAGTGGCCCAAGCCCAGTGCAGTGCAGCTCGGGCCCCCAGGTCACCCCAACCCGATATGGCAGTGACAACAGTTTGAACACTGAGTGGCTTCCTCCCTTCCCCTTCTTACCTGATGTAAGGCACACTTGAAGGAATGTGGAACTTGGCCCCTGGGTCAAAGTCGCCTTGAGACCTGGCCACTGGGGGACAGAGGCCTTGGTACTTCAGCCTGTCAAGAGGGAAGATGCGTTGGAAGGAGGGTTTGGGGGAGACTCACACCAGGGAGGGTTGGCATTTCTTACTTGAAGGATGGTTCCTACACCTGGAGCTACACTGGGTACTCCGGATCCCAGCATGCTGTGTGTCTGTGCAGTCCCCCTGTATGTACCCCATTACCTATACACACACACGCACACGTACGCACGCACGGGCACACACGCACGCACACGCACGCACACGCACACACACACGCACACGCACACGCACACACACATGCACACACACACGCACGCATGCACACACATGCACACACACACGTACACGCACACACGCACACACACACGAGCACACGCACACACACGCACGCACACGCACACGCACACACACACACGCACGCACACACATGCACACA